>JANJGK010000020.1:46753827-46768827 GCA_039081455.1 Macrobrachium rosenbergii | reverse complement strand
TATAAAAGAAAAAGAAATGAACCAGTTCATGAATATATAGATTAGAATACACTGAGAATTGTTTTAGGGTAATAATGCATTGCTTGAACTTTTGAAGTTCCAGTTGGGTAACATCCTCAGGGAGATTGGTCCGCAGCCCAAAGGTGTGAGAAATAGAGGACTTCTGTAACTGAAAAGTTCGACAGTAATGCAACTTTACTGTATATTAGTGCTGCTGTTCAGCAAATCTGGTCGGCCTCAGCGGGCAAAGAGGAACAGGAATCAATTGTGAATGTGAAAGACCTCTGTTAAAATAAAACTGATGAAAAATTTATGAACAAGAGACCATCCATCGATTGTCCAAGTTATAAATGCTGATATTAGGAAACAGAAACCTACCACCACGAACAACTATCTAAAAGTGAGAAATCTCTAGAAAAACCAGACATCCACACTGAGAAACAGTATACTAGGAAAGGAAGGCCAAATGACCTATGACAGGTTGCAGTGATTTTATCACTTCAAATATAGGAGGCCCTACATACAATACCTAATTTTCGTATGGAATTTGCTGACACTTTCATTAGATGTTTCTCAAATGTAAGATGTGAGTCAAATGTTACACCCAGAATAGCTACAGCTTCAGATTCATTCAGCAGCCCCATCCACCTGTAGTGGAGGACAGGGTGGATAATCTTTACGAAATCTGCTAATCAATAGTGTTTTTATTTTACTGGAGTTGAGCTTCATATCCAACTGATTACACCACTCACTAATCCACTCCATGTCAAGACTGAGACTAAGGGAAGCTTCATTTCTATAAGTGGAGACTTTACTACACCCACAAATGCTGCATCAGCGGCACACTGGACAATTTTTTTTTTTTTTTTAATGCCAACAACCATATCACTTGCATTACCTAAAAACAACAGCAGACCAAGAACACTACCATGTGGAACTCCAGACACAATAGCTCTTGGTGCACTAAAGATCCCATCAACAGCAACTTATTGCCGCTTACCTGTATGGAAATCTTGAAGTAACACTAAAACATATCTACTCACTTCAAGATTTTGAATTTTATAAATAAGTCCCTTGTGTTTTAATAATTTGGAAGCAGCACTTATATCTGTTTGAATTACTCTGGGACTTAAAACCCTTATCAAGCTCTTATGGAAATTGGCATGTCAAATCTAAAAGAGCATTGCAGGTACCCATCTGCTTTCTATATGCATGTTGACTATCAGCTAACAACACTTTAGATTCCACAAACTTACAAAGTGCCTGAAAAATAAGTTTTCCGCATCTTTGAATAGCAGAGGGAGAATAGAAATTGGCCTGTAGTTACTGCAGTCTGCAGATATGCCACTCTTTCGAATAAACTTTGTATCACTAAGCTTGCTCCCATCTGCAAAGATATTACGTTGATGTAAGAATCTATAAAATCTACTAATCATGGGAGGCAACACACTAAAAACCTTCTTAAAAACAAAGGGAAGCATCAAACCTTCAGGATCTTCTCCACCCAAACTGTCAAGATTATCCAGAGTTTTCTTAACATCCCAAGAGAGAAATGCAAATTTTGCTAGAATAGGTTCAGAATTACAAGTATCAGGAAGAGGAACACCCTTAGAAAACTGCTCACCTTCAACAGCTATGAAACAGTTCAGCCTTTTCCTTAGGGCCAGTAACCAATCTACCATCATCTGTTAGTAGTGGTGGAATGGGAGATGAGCCTGACCCAAAGATAGATGATGCCAATTTGGTCCACCACAGTTGAGGATGAGTAAATCCTTTAAGTTTCTTCTTTAAGGAATTATTGTAATTTTTCTCAGCTACATGACAAATTCTATTTACAGCACGGCGAAACTTTAAAAAAATTGGGTACTTTTTATGTGAACAATTTTGTTTCCATGTGTTGAATCTGGTCTGCTTGCCATGGTAAGCTCGTCTGCATATATCATCAACCCACGGCTGGTTATTTGTCCTAATCTTGACATGGAAGATGAGCCTGACCCAAAGATAGATGATGCCAATTTGGGCCACCGCAGTTGAGGCTGAGTAAATCCTTTAAGTTTCCTCTTTAAGTAATTATTGTAATTTCTCTCAGCTGCATGACAAATTCTATTCACAGCACGGCGAAACTCTAAAAAATTGGGTACTTTTATATGAACAATTTTGTTTCCATGTGTTGAATTTGGTCTACTTATCATGGTAAGCTCGCCTACATATATCATCAAACCATGGCAGGTCATATGTTCTAATCTTGGTGACTTTTCTAGGGACATACCTTACTAAAATAGCCATCATTGTTTCATTTAACTTTCTCTTGGAATCAAAATTAGCTCTAGATTCAAGCCCTACCGTTTTTCCAGTGGTGGCATTAAGATTATACTGATTGACAGATATGCCCATCTCAGTGGCACAATGGTTGGAAGTGTCTATATAATTGCACCCCTTATACTTGATGATAGTTAGATGATCTGTAAATATAAGGTCTAATTTATTAATAGAAATATGTGTTGGTTCCTCAGTTAGCTGTGCAAAATAGCAGGGTACATAGAACTCAAGAGCTGACCAACCATGTTGGTCTGTGGAATTTATAATAAGCCACTTACTATGCTTTGCCTTACAATCTCCAGAAATAACGAGTGAATCTTTTGAATTCTGTAACAGCCATATATAGAATCTTCAATATTTGGATTGTGGTAAACAGCACATACATAGATATAGTAAAACTTACTGAAAATCTTAAAGCACAGAAGTTCATGCATATACACCCATCCCTTGCTCATGTGGCACGTTATGAATATAAATAAAGTGAGGGCCA
The DNA here is from genome assembly GCA_039081455.1 of Macrobrachium rosenbergii. Classification (NCBI taxonomy): domain Eukaryota; kingdom Metazoa; phylum Arthropoda; class Malacostraca; order Decapoda; family Palaemonidae; genus Macrobrachium; species Macrobrachium rosenbergii. Next base: position 46,766,018 of record JANJGK010000020.1, on the reverse strand, counting down.
TCAAACCCTGGGATTAAAAACTCACCTTTTAACTTGTTACTGGTTATACGTATCTCAGATAAAAGCATCAAATTGTAGTTACAAACACAACTCTCGAGATCAAGAAAATGTGACCTTAAGCTTCGAATATTTGAGTAAAGAACTCCGCAATTTTTGCTACAGTAATGAGTAACAGGCACAGGGCTAAGCCCAATATCCCCCAAACGGATTAGAATAACATAAAATTAAAAGAAAAACTAACAAATATACTTAAAACAAAAGCAACTAAAAATCAACAGAACAACAAACTATAAAATCAACGACAGTATTTACATTATTTACAATGATCTCATTGAAATTATTAATAAAGCAGACCATATGTCATTAAACAAGCTCTGTAAGCAACTGGTCGAGGTGGTGGAGCCAGGTTTGCCACAGTAACGGGGAAAGGGCAGCTTGGATAGGGTTAGAAATTATGAAAAACTTAGATGGAAAAGATTAGGTAAAGAACAAGGCGCTTTCCTGATAATCTACCAAGCAACTTATGCTTTCTCAATAGCCTGTCCTATGCACTTTTCGGAAAATAAAAATAAAAACAGGAAAGTGAACAAAAAAAAGAGGAAAAATGCCTTGTTGTAACCCTAAGTTAGGGAACCAATCCTAAGACCATGGAAGGCCATGGTACAATGGCTATGGCACAGTCCAAGATTGGAGAACAAGGTTTGTATTCAGAATAACCTCCTCTTAGAAGGTTGCCTACCAAGGAGAAAGGTTTCATTCCAGCTGTTGGTTTGATTTTGAAGTGTTTTTCTAGAGGAGTTGCCTGCCAAGGATAAAGTCTCTTCTACCCAAATATGCAAATTAGTAATTGTTTTACCAACTGATTTTAAGATCATTTAGAAGAATTATTTGCAAAGATATGCAGAGTCAATTGAAAATAAAGATGAGCAACACATAGTGCGAAAGTTGGCTGAAGACGTTGCTGAAGAGACATCTGCGTAGTATTTGAAATGCCTGTGTTTTGGAAGCTTTTGCGCCCAATGGAGGAGCATATGCTCGACGATTGTCCCTAAGATTCCATCCTGTTTTTTTTATTTTTTTATTCTAGATATATCAGTGATACGTTTGTTCTCTTCAAGGACGAAAACAAGGACGATCTCTCCCTCTTTCATTTCAATACATTACACCCTAATATAAAATTTACCATATGCAAAGAGAGAACTGTCTGACATTTCTAGACATTCTAATATTTAGACAAGAGAATTCTTGTAATACCACCTTTTTAGAAATAAAATTTTTTTACAATACTCAGATCTAATCTTTACAGTAGTTGTTATTTTATTTTTAGTATTAATTCCATTCTACCCTTCACAGAGCTCTGGTCCTTTCATCAAACTGGAATACCTTTCATGATGAGATTTTATTTTCAATCAGTTCTTTTAATGTGAACAGGCTATTCCATGAAAACTTACTTCAGTTAGTGAATAAAGATTTCTCTATAAAACCTATAGTTCCAACTGAACAAAAAATTAACTTCTAGGCAAGGTTCTCCATGGCTTAACTTTTCAAAAAAGATTCTCTCAAATTATTCAGGACCTTTTCGAGCCATTAAAGTCAACCTAATTAAAAAAAAAATCCTCTTAATACTAGCGGCTCTTGTTTAAAGTAAAAGATCAGCTTTGTCAACATGAGCACTCTGGTGTTGTTTATAAATACACTAATCCTAAATGCATTATAGGGATTTGTGTGGTATTCACCAATAGGCTTCTTAAGATGAGCATTGATTCGCATCAAGGGCTGAGTTATCGCACAGGGAGCAGAATTTCTAAAGCAGAGCGCTCCATTTTCAGAAATCACTCAAGACAATGTAAAACCTATATTGACAACAAATATTCAAGTATCATTGCTCCTAATCATTATTAAATTTACAAAACAGCTTTTACCGTTGTTAAATATCCAGACATATTGAAGTCGATTTTATTTATCTAAACTTCTTACCGTGGTATCTTTCAAATAACTCCTTGCTGCATCACCTCTAGGGTTGTATTTTCTATACTTTTTATTCTTACCGTTTGTTATGCCTTGTGATTTTCTTTTTCAAGCTCGGAATTATAAGTATATTATGTCTTTGCATCTACCTTTTAATCCGTACATCTGGGATTTTCCAGTAAAGTAAATTTTTAAGGGTTAGGATGAGGACCGATGGTGTTCTGGTTTGGAAATATATATATATATATATATATATATATATATATATATATATATATATATATATATATATATATATATATATATATATATATATATATATATATATATATACATGTATATATATATATATATATATATATATATATATATATATATATATATATATATATATATATATATATATATAATTTCTAAACCAGAGCACCATCGGTCCTTATCCTAACCCTTAAGAATTTACTTAACTGGAAAATCCCAGACGTATGGATTGAAAGTAAGATGCAAAGATGTAAAACACATATAATTACAATCTTAAAAAAAAAAAACAAAAGCAATAACAAACGGTAAGAGTAAAAAATATAAAAAAAACATAAATATCTATATCTTTATATATATATATATATATATATATATATATATATATATATATATATATATATATATATATATATATATATATATATATACATGTACAGTATATATACGGGGGGGAATGAGGACACGGAAACGTGTTTCACAAAAATAAATTTCTGGCTCACATCAAGATTGAGCCCAGGTCTTTCAAGTGAGAGTCCAGGGTGTTAGCAATTCATTCACACAATTCCTAAAAGAAGTTGGAACCTAAGCGCTCTGTACCTGTGGTTTTCTCCAGGCAGGCACCCAGCACCTAACGTTCCAGTGAAATTTACTCAGCAGCGAGTGATTTGCTAACATTTCATTCAACTTACTCCTTCACTGTGAGATATGATAGAAATGAACACATCTAAACGTGTTTCACAGATATAAATTTCTGGCTCACATTGGGACCAAAACCAGGTCTTTCAAGTGAGAACTCAGCATGAGCAATTCACTTCAACAGGTCATAAAAGAAGACGGAACCGAAGTAATCCAGAACTGAGGTTTACCAGGGCAGGTGCCAAGCGTCTAACATACCAACAAATTTTATCAACTTTCTGATCCAGCAGAGAGTGAATTGCTAACATTTCATTTGACTTACCCCTTCACTGCATAGGTCACAAAAGAAGTTGGAACCTAAGATTTCCATACCTGAGGTTTTTGCTGGGGAGGTGCCTAGCAACCAACATTTCAGTCAAACATGTTCTCGTGTTTTATTTCCATCGTATCTCACAGTGACGAGGAAAGTCGAATGAATCAGTAGCAATTCACTTAATACTGGGTCAGGAAGTTGGGTAAAACCTTGGATATGAAGTACTTAGGGTCCAAGTTCTTATATATATATATATATATATATATATATATATATATATATATATATATATATATATATATATATATATATATATATATATATATATATAGAATATGTTGATAGTATATCTTTACAGAGTTTTATTATATTTACTGTTCTAATTATCTTGTATTCTGTGTAATAATTATAATTATTAAAATCTTTGTAATGTACGTATGTTAGATTTCACAATAGCATAATTTAGAACCTTCAGCATTAATAATTTAGATAATTTCCTAGTGGGGAGGGAGATATATGTCTTATGTGACTGGGGATGTCATAGAGATATCTTTTGTTTTGAGTTCAAGCAATAAATAACGTCAAAAGTCGAGGTTTTAGGCTATCATCACAGTCTTCATCTGTTTATTAAACATGTTGATTACATGATTTTTTAAATTGTGATGCTGGGCACCCACAAGGCCTTGATCAGGTAATCTAACTTTTTGTTTCACACTAGAAGAAGGGAATGATTGCACAATGTTGCATCATCTTTTGTCTTAGAGAGAGAGTCACGTGGGTTTTTAAATATGTATTGTTATGTCTTAAGATGGAAATTATTGCCCAAAACCACATGACTATTTCATCATATAGACTCTGGGAGTGTCTTGCACTGATTCCCTCACTCTCTCTCTCTCTCTCTCTCTCTCTCTCTCTCTCTCTCTCTCTCTCTCTCTCTCTCTCTCTCTCTCTCTCTCTCTCTCTCTTATAGTGAAAAGTAAAGTTAGGTAATTAATTGTCAGTCACTCCATTTTAATAAATTGTGAAATTTAACATTTAACTTTGTGACAGGAATTGTGAAAGAGTGTGTAATGGCCAGAACTGCAGTTAACAGGTATTGTAATTAAAATTTATACTATGGTATGATTTGAAGTGTTCAAATAAGTGATTAGTAGACCGTAGACCAGTCATATAATAAGGGATTTGTGGTTTAGGGAATTTACATTACATTTAATTTTTTATGTTCCATATAATTTTATGTTCTTAGTGTTATTTGAATCACTTGTTTAATTCTTTGTGAGTTTAATATTTTTCATGTTTTGAGTGTTTACATATCTTAGTTTTTTCAATATGTTTACTTAATTTTTTTCACATGTTGACATTTTGGTGATCTAATTTTGTTTCATAATTTTATTTAAGTATTAATTAAGATTGTGAATTTTGATTCCAAGTAATAATAATTTTTTTTAAGTAAAATTGTGAATTCTGATTTACTAATTTTGAATTAAAAAAAAATTTTTGCATTTAACGTTTTTACAATGGTGTTTCATTTAGTGGTAGGAATAATTTTGTGATTAAACCATTGTGATGAAGTTTTGTTCCTTCAGTTTTGCTGAAGTGACTCGAACTGCGGAGGTAAAGATACAGTAATGGAGTAATGCCCCTTTTCTCTAGTATAATTCTTGTTTAAATATTGATAACTTACAATTGTTTTGATAAACTTTCTTCATAATATTTTTAAGGGATCACTGTTGCCTTTAGAGTTCTCAGTCATATTCTTTTGTTATGAGAGTTCAGGTATCTGGCTGTAGTGAAGTAAGTTTTGAATTCTTTAATTGGTAAGTGTAGTAATCACGTACTTGGAACACTTTGTGACAGTCTATATATATTACAACGGATGGAACCTCTCTCCAAGCCACCTCACCCATTTTTACATCTGTAACGTAACTGAGAAAGAAATAAAATTAATTTTAATTGTTTTAATTACTAAAACTGTGGGTTTCCACTCTCCCCTTCATAAACTCTCTCCTTCATTCCCCAAAATGGTTAAGCCTAACCCTTCGAAGATGCCTTTCTCGACGGCGTCAGTCAACGGGCGAGTGAGGAGCCAAAAAAGAGAAAGTTGCGGCCCTGCCAAGTTAAAAACCCTCCACAAGGTTAACTGATGTCATGTGGTCTAGATAGTAGACATGAAGAAGAATGACCTTCGCGCCACCTACCAGACACAGACGGAGTAATCTCTGAAGGTTATTTATAGACAACGCAATGGCAATTGAAAGAGAGAAAGGCGCAGAACACCACTGAGGACAAATGTCCCTAATCTTGCCTGACCCTCAATACTTTCCACGTGTTTGACCCTGAGATTCGAACCAGTACACCTTTGTAGTGGCATTTCCTTTAATTCCCTCCTCCATCACCAGCGCCCTATCAAATGAGGACACCATAATCTTGATGAAGATAGGCCTCGACTGTGGAATCACTCGGCTCTATCCATGTGCAGCCCCCCTTCTACCCCCCACTGCGATGTTTCCTGCTATGAAGACACCATCGACGTAGGATATTTATCTTGTGTGGGATTCATTCATTTAGCAGGCCCTTATTACTACCTGCCCAGTAATTTGTCATTCTTCTGATCTGTGGTTTGTCATGTAAATATAATTAATTAAGAAAACCTTTGTGTTTACGTAATTTTCCCTCATATGAAGAAGGCCCTAACCCACAGATTTTCCCCTTGTTGTCGTACGAGTTGTCTAGCTACTGAGTCAGATGTGTAATAAATACAGTAGATTTCTGACAATGTAAGGAACTCGTCCTGCATTCAGTCATTGCCACCTAGAATCGTGAAAGTACTATCCTTAGATATTCTATAAGTATATCTATATATATATATAGTATATATATATATATATATATATATATATATATATATAGATATATATATATATATATATATATATATATATATATATATATATATATATATATATATATAGTATATATATATATATTATATATATATATATATATTATATATATATATATATATATATATATATATATATATTATATATATATATATTATATATATATATATATATATATATATATAGTATATATATATATATATATAGTAATATATATATATATATATATATATATAGTATATATATATAATATATATATATATATATATATAATATATATATATATATATAATATATATATTATATATATATATATAGTTATATAGTATATATATATATATATATATATATATATATATATATATAATATATATATATATATTATATATATATATATATATATATATATATATATATATATATATATATATATATATATATATATATATATATATATATATATAATTTCTCTCTGCTGCATTTAAGACTACTGCATAATATACTACCCTCATTCTGGTTTTGTCCTCTTTGCAATAATACAGCCCCTAGCCCTGTACTTCAGGCGTCACAGGCTAAGTAGAAGTCTTTGGAGAAATCTGGGTAGACTAATAAGGGATTCCTTGTCATTTGACTCTTTAGCATTTGGAAGGCTGTCTCTTGCTCTTTATTCCATTCATATTTGACATCCTTCTTTGTTAATTCTGTTAATGATTTGGCTACTGTAGCAAAACTCTTAATGAAAGGTCTATAGTAACCTACCATTCATAAAAATCGTCTCAAAGCTTTCAAATTTATGGGAGCTGGATACTCAACTATTGCCTTTATCTTGCCTGCTTGCATGCGCAGTCCATCTTCACTAATTACATGACCTAAGTGTTCCAAGGATTTCATTAAGAATTGACATTTCTTTAATTTAATTATTAGTCCTGCTATTCTTAATCTTTCTAGGACTATTTCTAAAGTTTTGAGGTGACTTTCTAAATCTTTATTAAAAACGATAACGTTATCTAAGCAAACTGCAACATTTCCTATATCTCCTAGTACTTGTAACATTAATCTAACAAAAGTTGAAGGATCCGAAGTGAGCCCAAATGGCATGACTTCAGATTGTAAGTGTTCTTTATGTGTGCTGAAGGCTGTGTATGGTTTCGACTCTTCGTCTAAAGGTACTTGCCAATATCCACTCAGTAAATCTAAAGATGAAAATATTTTTGCACCTCCTAATTGAGCTAACATATCTTGAATTACTGGCATGGGCATTCTATCTGGGATGGTGTTGGAACTTAACTTTCTATAATCTATCACAAGTCTCCAATTTCCATCTTTCTTTGGAACAAGTAGCAATGGAGAATTATATGGAGATTTGGAAGGAATGACTACCCCATCTTTCTTCATTTCTTCTATCAAATTATCAACTATGGGTCTTTGGCTTATTGGTAATCTGTAATTGGGAACAAAGAATGGTTTTGTTCCAACATCTAACAAAATTCTATGTTTTAGGTCATTTGTTCTGCATAATTTATCTCCTTCTATAGCTATTACATCTCTGTATTTTTTCTAATACCTGAATTAATTTATTCTTGTTTTGTGGGAAATCCGTTTTATTCATTTCTTTGCTTAATTCAGACCTTTGACCAGTTACAGAGAAAAATGCTTTTCTTCCAGTGTTAGTAACGGATTGTTAATGGTATTCCTTTGCAGAAGACAATGCCTGCATATAGTGTTAGTTTGTTATCTGTGTAGTTTTGGACATAAACTTCACAAGTATTACCCTTCGTGTGGACTAGTGAATTATCCATCCTGACAAATTCTGGCAATTCTTCATTTAACAACAGAACGTCTTTAACTTCTATCTCTTCTTTTCCCCTTAAATGTAATTTTGTTAAACCACTTTGAATGCAAAATCGCTTGTCTATTTAGTATGAACTGTACTTTATTATCATCAGCAGTGCAAAGTAACAATGTTCTGCATCTTCACTAGTTTCTTCAGTTACTGCTGTTACATTATTTATATCTACTTTATTTATTTTTTTTAATAACAATACTTCATTTAGTAATTTCCTTTCATTATCACAACTTATAACTACATTGCTATAACTATCTGTATCTCGGTATATTTATCAGTATAGGCGCCTTGTTTTGCGTCATATTCAGAACCTCGGTGATCACCATTATTTATATCTGGGTCATTTCTTTCCTTGGAGTATATGATTTCTTGATGTGCATATCTTCTTGGGTTTCTATTCTGTAATTGTGGGAATTCCTCTTTTCTATTCTTTTTCCATTTTACTTTGATTGTTCTCTTGATGGTAATTTATTCTATATATGTCTTTCTCGCTTGTCGAAGTCGTCTTAGACAAATTGATCAGATTTGGGTGAAACTTTCCTTCTTCAAGCGTAAAGCATACGCTCTTTTGATTATCCTGTTTCAGGTTAATTCTTCCTTCTCTGCAGTCCAGGATGATTCCACATCTCTTCATTAAATTAAATGAGAACAACACTTGTGCGAGAAAAAATCTGTCTTCTAGAACTATAAAACTTTCAACAGATTTATGTGATGAAAGGTCTATTTCTAAGTTTACATTTCCTAAACTTTTAATCTGTTTACCTGCTACTCCTTTTATTATTCTGCTTTCACCTGAATTAGCGTTTCTTTAACGCCTAAGTATTTTGTTAAGGTATGTTTATCAATTATGCTTACAGAACTGCCTGAATCCATAAGCACATTGCATATTTTGTTATTTATGGGAACTTTAATGATAGGTAAATCCCTTCTGATTATTTCTTCTTCGTCCTTGGAAAATACAACTCCTTTACTCTGCAAATAGGATAATGCGGATGAACCTTCACTTCCCATTTTGCTAATCCTTCTACTTTTAGATTATCGTCTTGAAGGGACTCTCTTGTTGTCTTATGTGTAGGGATAATTTGTCATTGACTTGAAGACCTTATTTGATGCTGAGCGATTGCTGCTTAATTCAACTATTTCTTTATTTCTTTCTCGTGTTCCAACCCAGCAATTCTTGTTAAATGTCCTACTTTCTTACAAACCGTGCAGATTCTAGGCTTTCTACACTCGTTTGTAAAATGATTTTGTATACCCTCAGTTTTCACAGGCTGTCTTTGGTCTCGCTACTTGAGCGGAATAGTTTACTTGGGTTGAATTATTTGTGTTTGAGCTTTGACCATATTTATAAGGTTTGGGAGGACCACTCTTTGTTTGATTGTATCTTCCTTTCTGGTTTGGATTCCATTTTCTTTTAGTATTTTGGGAATATTTTCCTTGGTAGGTATCTGGTCTATTCCCTACTTGTCTGGAATTATCATAGAACTTATTATTAATTTTAAAAGTAGGATTATTATTTCTGCTTTACATTCATTTTGTGCTTTTGTTATTCCTACAAATTCCTGGGAGAGAATTATCTCTTTCTTTTGTATTTTTCTCTTCATCGTTTTCAATATTTGAAGGGTGTTTTCTTTGGATCAATTTTTATTTTTCTGAAAGCCTTTTTTTTCCTCTTCTCCAAGGGCATTATATATTGTTCCAAATGACAAGTAATTTAAAACATGTCTTAGCTCAACTAAATTACTGACACTATCTCCAAATTGTGTCTTATCTCCTATGGTAATGCCTGTTTTCTTTAAGTCTTCTGTTATTTTCTCTATTGCATTCTCCACACTTGCGTACAAATTAGCAATTATTTAGTATTGTGGGTTAAGGAATCTAGTTATGTTATATAAACTGTCAGTCTAATTTACTGGTTCCCAGAGTGATAAATAAATTTCTTGAATTCTGCATAGTTATTAAGTTTGCTAAAACTTGTGGAGTTCAGAGTTATGTCAGCGTCTCCATGTTCTGAGCTGACGAGCAGCAAGGCTTCATTTATTTTAGCTCTTTCATCTGTTATTTCCCCTGAAGTTATGCGACTATCTGCATCTGCGAGCCAATGATTTACTGTATAAGATTCGAGTCGACTTTTGTCAGGATTTTGAATCATCCACCTGTCCACAGAAGCGTGTGGCTGTTGTTATTACAGCTGCTTGCTTCATATTGCGATATTGTAAGGTGCGAGTATTATTAGTATTGTTACTATTATTATTACTGTTAGTATTATTAGAATTATTAACACTATTTTGGTTCTGGTTAGTTGGGTTATTATTGTTAGTATTTCCTTGCACTAAAGCTGGGTTGGAATTTAGTCTTGGAATTCGGCTACGTCCGAGTGTCGACGGTCTTAAATCGTATGGTGAATGTCTAACCGGGCTCCGTAATCCGTCAAATACTCTTTGCATTGATAAAAAAAATTTATTGAAATTGAGTATCTCATTTGTATCTATATAAAAATTTTTCACCACGCACACTGTATCATAAAATAAAAGAAACTGTCAAATTATAACAGTAAAAAAATTAAACTGTCAACTGAGTTCAAGTGCACAAGTAAATTAAATCCTTCAAAGTATCATTCAAATACACACAAACAAAAATCTTACGGAAACTGGGCATCATATCATAAAAAAATCATCACAATGAGTACACAAAATTCCATATAATTTCTCAAATATTTATCACCAACTGAGTGAAAAAAAATAACTATTTCCCTATCTAAATTATTTACTAAAATAATTATCACAGAGAGGGTAATAATGGTAATTATGCAAACTTTTTTTTTAATTCATTAGAGAGAGTTTCCTTAATTTTCAATCTTATAAAGAGATGTTAAATAATCTTCGCTTATCCACACATTTAAAGAGAGAGAACAGTAAATTTCATTCTCAATAACTTACGGGTTGTTGCTATTACGAAGCCATCAAGCCGTGGTTTTCTTGTTACTGTCGCCTTCGTTAAAACACACTGCTTGTTATGGTTGTTGAGGTTTGGCTCACTCTGTTGTCGTTAACTGTTCTTGGTGTTTTGCTTCTTCGTGACGCACCAATACTGTTTTTGTTCACTTTTGTTTGACTCTCTATTGAAGGATTTTTTATTTCTTCATATAAGTTTTGCTCGCCATCGTAAAATCTAAGTTCGTTTTGTAGATTTTCGTTTTACTGTAACTTAAGTCATTGCAGTGATATTTCTATTAATGTTCGTTTGTTTCGTCTCGCCTTCTGGCTCCGCTGACACTGCCACCAATATGTCGTGCCCGACTAAACTTTTATTCCCTCTCACCTGCAAGATTCTTCTAAGCGTCGACTCCGTCGTCACTGCATCTCTCGTCGTCTGTCGTTCGCGAACCTGCTATTGTTGAAGGGAAATTATCTTAAAGTACTGGTATCTCTCAGAAAGGAGTAATAGAGACGAAATTGTAGTTAATTACTTTAATGTCGAAAGTTAACTACAAACTTAAGTACACTTTACAGTTACAGTTATGATAACAAAATCCTTCTTATTAGACAGTTCCATTCAGTCTGTTTTGGGAGCACAAGCAAGGAGAGATATAACTCTCCCTGTGGTGGATGTGAACTCGAATGCTGCTCTGCTCTCCTCTTGTTTTCTCTGGAACCCCTAGGTTTTCTGGTTATCTGCAACTCCTCCTCCTCCCAGTGTCCTATTGGAAGAATTTATCTGTAAGGCCTCCCTCAAACAGTTGGTGGGTGTTGTTCAAATCTCTCCTTAGAGGATTTGATTGGAAATGATCTTAGGAGGGGGTGTAAAAGACCCCTCCCTAGAATGTTTGATTGGAGGGTGTTGAAGTACATCACTTTGTCCAGCCCCCAATTCCATGGGCTTTCTATGAATACACCTCCTATTGAAGGCGGGGTTATAGATATGGCTGGCTTTAGCTTTTGACGAGGTCCTGAGTAATCCCTGAGTAAGCTAAATCGCAAGGCCACAGTTTCCATGTTTTACGATCAGTTTTATGGCCCTGGCCGCGATATACTCGCTCACTGCTTTGAGTTCGTGGAAGGTGGTTTACATCAATCAGCACTTCTAGTCTCTCTTGATGCAAAATAACCCAGGCTTCATTATTGTTCTCTCTCCCTTTCCTCTTTTTTATTCTCCTTCTTTGTCTCTCTCTTTATTCTATTTTTCTCTCTCTCACTTTCTTTCTATTCTCCCTATCTAATTTACATAACATTATATATATATATATATATATATATATATATATATA
>JANJGK010000020.1:46730569-46753727 GCA_039081455.1 Macrobrachium rosenbergii | reverse complement strand
CAGATCTAAATAGGTTTGGAAAATAGACGTTCTGTGCCCACTGATTGACCAAAATTTGCAAAATCTACATAGATATACAATATATTGCTTGATAATGTGAAATTCAGGCAATTGGGAAAACAGTGTAAAAAAAAAAAAAAAACTTTCGAAAAAGTATGTAATGGAGGAAATTACAAGAAGATTGTTTTCTAGATTTTCCGATTGACAGCAGTAATGGGTTAAGCGGAAGAATATTTTACATCATTTATGATGTTCTAAACCTAGTGGAGTATTAAATAACATATCAGGTTAATTTATACTTGAAACCAATCCACAAGGTATGTTGCTCGCGAAGTTTCAGGGCAAATAACTAACCGTTTGATGAAGCTGAAAATGAATGGTGATGTTGAGCATTGACCAGTAACCTAGATTTAACTCTAAACTAAATTTTTATTTAAATATCTTTACATAAATCTAATTTAGTTTTTCCTGTTGCATAAGAATTTATAAAATAAAAAGAACGTGGTAGGGGAAGGGGTTCCTCAAATCAAAAGGTAAGGAGCGAAAGCGACAAAGTTACGGTAAAGATATATATATATATATATATATATATATATATATATATATATATATATATATATATATATATATATATATATATATATATATATATATATATATATATATATATATATGTATATATATATATATATATATATATATATATATATATATATTATATATATAAATCTGAACCGCTTGATTCATCTGGACGAAATTTGGCACGTGGCCATCGTATGACCCAACTTAGATAATAGGGTATGTTTCAAACTTGTACCCCCTGCCCCTTCCCCCATCCCCCTTCCCCCTTCCTCCTTCCCTTTGTAACTTATGTGGTGAATAACCTCTACGGGTTTATCATACCTTACTTCATGTACTCTAGATCAAACAAATATATTATTGAAAATGCTTTTCAGTCATCAGAGTAATACCTGGATAAAAGGGAAAAACAGCATAGTAATACCTGGATAAAGAGGACAGTCACCACAGTAATACCTGGCTAAAGGTGACAGACCGTACAGTAATACCAGGTTAAAGATGCCAGAGAACACAGTAATATCTGGATAAAAGGGACAGTCACCACAATTACACCTGTATAAAAGGGACAAACAGTACAATAATATTGCTTACATAAAAAGGGACAGCCACCACAATATTATCTGGATAAAAAAGACAGTCAGCACAGTAATACCGGGATAAAAGAGACAGACAGTACAGTAATACCTGGTTAAGGGGGACAGGCAGCACAGTAATACCTGGTTAAAGGGGAGAAACAACATAGTAATACTTAGAAAAAAGCGACAGACAGTATAGTAATACATTGTTAAAGGGGGGCAGAGAGCAGAGTAACATCTGGTTAAAGGGGGACAGACAGCATAGTAACATGTGGAAAAAAAGGGACAGACAGTACCGTAACACCTAGTTGAAGGGGACAGACAGAAGAGTAATTCCTGGTTAAAGGGTACAGACAACACAGAAATACCTGGATAAAAGGGACACGCAGCACAGTAATATCTGGTTAGAGGTGACAGAGAGAACAGTAATACCTGTTTAAAGGTGTCAGAGAGCTCATGAATACCTGGATGAGAGGGACAGTCGCTACAGTAATACGTAGATAAAAGGGACAATCACCACATTAATATCTGGATACAAGGAACAGTCACCATAATAATACCTGGATAAAAGGGACAGATAGAACATTAATACTTGGATAAAAGGGGCAGTCACCTCAGTAATTTTTGGATAAAAGGGAAAGTCATTACAGTAATACCTGGATAAGAGGGACAGACAGTATAAAAATAACTGGATAAAAGGGACAGTCACAATAGTAGTAAATGTCAGTTTACCCACGACTGTTCGAAGGGTGAACATTCACATAAAAAACGTAGAACTGACAGTTGGACCATCAACACAAACCCCTCTCCCTCTCCCTTCTCCCTTCTCAACACATTCCCTCTCCTCCTTCCATCTTCCTTCCCTGTCCCTGTCCCCTTTCTCTTTTCCCTTCCCCTACAAACAGACTGTCATTCAGAGTTTTCCCAGGCTTTGCCAAGTTGGTCAGCTGGTATATATATATATATATATATATATATTATATATATATATATATATATATATATATATATATATATATATATATATATATATATATATATTATATATATATATATATATATATATATATATATATATATATATATATATATATATATAATATATATATATATATATATAATATATATATATATATATATATATATATAATATATATATATAAATATATATATATATATATATATATATATATATATATATATATATATATATATATATATATATATATATATAATAAATATATATATTATATATATATATATATATTATATATAATATATATATATATATATATATATATATATATATATATATACTTATCAATTTATAACATTTGTCCCTTCAGTCTGTTAGCTAGGAAATCAAATTTAATGGCATCTGGAGGAGACTCCACTAAGGGGGGTGAACTCATGTAGGCCTACCCCCATATCACCTGATTTGGGGGGACCATACTGACTTCTTAGCCCCAGCATCGTACGATTTTTGGGGTAGAAAGCCGTTAGGGACAAGAAGACCAGTCAGGGCCATAAGTGGCCTGCTATGCTGACCCTTAAGAGACTTAGCTATAAGACCTATTTCAATTCCTGCGGGCTGAAATTGTTTCTTCCCGATCGACCAATGTCCTTTGTACCCAGCCTTCGAAAACCCTTGAGACACCTTGCGCCCTGCCTCTACACGTACTCCGTCACAGACCACAAAGCATCCAGTTGGTGCGGTCTCCCTTCCCTTCACACTGGCAAAGTTCGAGACTTCTGCAGCCGAAATTCGTCTTTTGCAAGCACAGATGCAGTAAGGTACATCTGCAGTAGCAATTGACGGCCAGTTTTTTTTTTTTTTTTTTTTTTTTCCGTGAATCTCTCCATTTTCCGTATTTCCAAGTTTCCATTCTCCTAAAACAAAGCCCCCTGTTTTTCCAATCAGCCTAGCGTATGCATTTGGCCCTCATGACTTGTCCCAAGGTCAAATTAAATTTGTCCAGTGATAATAACTAAAGCATTCCTATCATAGTGTTACCATGTGCTAATCAAATCTAATTGATAAATTCCTCCATCGTGCATAAGTAATTTCAAGTGAGAGAGAGTCATTTGATTTGAATGCTATCCTGGAGTTCACTTCCAGAATCCTGTTATCTAGCTCTTCGAGTGGTCTGTCCCCGGCCTTGTAACCCAAATAGCCTTAGACGCTTAACTGCTATCTTGACATTCGCATGAGTCTTCTGATTCAGCGGTTCAGGGGCACTAGACACAGTTCCCCCCTTGCAAATCCAGTTACAATAGCCACCAAAAATTGTTTAACCAGTCGCTCCGTAAAGTTATTAGCGTGTCAAACTATTTCAGGGCTGTAGCCCTTTCAGATTCAGTTATTTGCTATGCATTGTCTAGCTTTTATTGCACATTGTGTGTGCTTCCTTCCTTCTCAGTCAGCCCTTTCACATTAATTTCCTGATTGCTCCATTTGTAAATAAATTCAGTTTAAAGCATTGACTGGTTATTTTTAACAATGCGACCTCCACTTCTCTGTTTTTTTAGATGTGATATCAAGTTAAGTCATTTTATTTGTTACATTTATCCCATATATTCTGAGCACTATGTGTTGGTTTTTAAGGCAGTTGACAAAAAATCCATATTCATTCTTCCAACCGGCCTTAGAATATAACAATATATATATAATTATACACGCACACACAATATATATGTATATATATATATATATATATATATATATATATATATATATATATATATATATATATATATATATATATATATATATATATATATATATACAAATTTCTTATCTATAAAAGTGAATGTTTGAAATTAGGTATGTGGTAATCATTTGACAACCAATTAGATAATAATGTAGGTTTCAAACACGTACCTGACGTGAGTTTACCCCGGCCTGGGAATTCTTTGTTTATGTCACTCTACTTTTATACTCCGTACAAACGGTAACTATCTTCTTAATTTTGTCTTCCTTTTGTATAATTTTTTTCTTTTTTATATTTTGATTGTAATTTTAAGTATGAGTCTGATTTTATATTTATATTTTACTTATTCCAGCTTTGATAATGAGACAGATGTCTTGAAACGTAAGCACAAATAAAGGTATGCCGTTATTATGGACGTCTTCCTCTGCCCTTGGTCCTGTTTGCCTCGGTTGATAGCAGCCACCTACCCTCTCAGCTATATATATATATATATATATATATATATATATATATATATATATATATTATATATATATATATATATATATATATATATAATATATATATATATATATATATATATAATTATAAAACTTTTGGAAGCTTTGGGTCCGAAAGCTTATGCAAAAGGCAGATGTGGGTTGTTTAGACCTATTGCTTGTGTCTGGGGTTTTTTAAGGGTATATTCAGAGAGACCCAGGTAAAAATTAATTATACATTTTTTTTCTTCTTATTGTCGTTTTCCTTAAAAACACATCAACCTCACCTTCCCTCTTCCTTCCCCCTCCCCCTCCCCTTTCCCTTTTCCCTCTCCCTGCACATCGAGTGTCATTCAGTTTTCCCGGGATAAGCCGGGTTGGTTATCTAGCGTGTGTGTGTGTGTGTGTATATATATATAATATATATATATATATATATATATATATATATATATATATATATATATATAATATATATATTATATATATATATATATATACATAAGACTTTTGAAAGCTTTGGGTCCTAAAGCTTATGCGAAAGGCAGATGTGGGTTGTTTAGACCCATTGCTTATATCTGGATTTTTTAATAGTCCAGGGGCCAAGATAGGAAAAGTAGCCTAGTTTCCTTCGCACGCCACACTATACCGGTAGTAGACTTCTATCTGTGTGTAAGGGCTTCACAATCCGGGATTTAAGAACTGCTACTTTAAGTTCTTCCACAGTTGAAAACGACAACATTGTGCGGCAGAAGAAGTAGGTCTTTGTTTGTTATCGGGATTTTCAACGTTTATTTCCTTATCTGTCTTATTTCTTATTTATCTTTCTTTTACTTAACAATTTGTTAATTAATTTATCCATCCATTTATTTAATCTTTCAGGTAACTTTGTTGTAAAAGAGTCAGAGGGAGTTTTCAATCAAGCTCACACAGATATGGCTCTTGAACATGTGAACAAACTCTGCAAAGTTGCTGGAGGGATCATTGGCATATCACGCTCAAAGCCTACTCTTGAACGTTGGATGTTGAGCTGTTGTGATCTTGCAAGACTAATAGATGATGTCCATTCTTTCAATGGATTGTCCTCAAATAAAACTGTTACACATAAGGACACAGGCAAGCAGTGCATTGGCAGGGAGAAGGGGATGTTTGTAAGCTAGAAAAGCAGCTCCAAAAGTTCAATGCTTTTGCAAGAAACTGTACAGACTTGATGTGTATTTCTAGCAATGACATTGTACCTCCTGATGCCCAGAGAGATCTATTAACTGCTCAAGAAAGGGGTAAACAATTACTGACAAGATTTATGCAAGACCATCTTCAACCAAATACCCCGCAAATGTTCCGTGCCCCACTAACAAAGAACAAGTCAAAAACTTTTGCAAATCTTCATAAAGTGGATGTGGCCAATAAATGTGGAAAAGTAAACACTGTTAAAATAGACAAAGATATTTTCAGAAGACTCCTGAGTGCCTTAGCAATGGTAGAGATATCAACATATCAACTATTGTGAAACGTGAGTTGCACCACTCGATAGAAACCTGAGAAAGGCCGATAAAGCTCCTGTTTTAAACATACTTAGCAGTGGCCACGAAGTGAAGGAGCTGCCTGGAAGCAATGATACTACTTGTGTGCTTGTGGATGCAATGGCACTTCTTCGGTCATTGATCAAACCCACAGGAGCTGCCACATTTGGTGACTTAGCAGATATATATTGCAAAATTTTATTTGTTTTTTTTCAGAGACATGTAAACGAGTGGATGTTATATTTGATACATATCAGACAAATTCCATCAAAGTTGGAACAAGGGCATGTCGTGCCAATGTTAGCAGAAAAATTAGACGAATGATAGATTCACGAAATGTTCAGTTGCCAAGCTCCTGTCAAAATTTCATTAACCTCTCAGATAGTAAGTTGAACCTTATTCATTTCCTTACCAATGGAATACTCATGCAGTCACAGAGATTGCCTCTTGAGCAAGAACTTGTTGTTGTAAGAGGATGTGAAAACCCTGAACTTGTTGTTTCTTCATCTGGAAAGTGTATGACTCATCTTAAATCTTCTCACGAAGAAGGTGGCACCAGGTTAGTGCTTATCAAAATTTACCAGCATATCGTGCAATCACAGGTTGTGATACAACCAGCCAACTGAGTGGACATGGCAAGAAATAAACTTGGGCCACTTATGTCAGACATCCAGACATGTTAAGTACATTCACTGATATGTCTGAAGGAGCTCTGCATAGCACAGAAAAGTTTGTCTTAAAAGTGTATGACCCCAAAACATCACTAGCTTCAGTAGATGACCTTCGAGCTGACATGTTCCATCGCGTAGGAAGCTTGGATAAGTTGCCACCAACACACGATGCTCTCACAATGCATCTTAAAAGGTGCCAGCACCAACTGTTGATCTGGTTGAAAGCCTCAGAGCTTTTGCCAACTCTTACTTCACAGGAAACTTCTGGCTGGAAAAAAAAACGGAAACAGGTGAACTAGTCCCAGTTCTCATGACAAATGAATCCATGACGTCTGCTTGTAATGAGTTGTTAAAGTGTGGATGCAAAACAAGAAAATGCGCATCTCGCTGTACCTGCAGTAGGAACCGAGTTCCTTGTTTATTTGCCTGTGGCTGTAGAGCAGAATGCAGCAACCCTCATAACCCTGCTGCCGACTTGGATGATACTGACGATGATGAGGAGGATGATGCCATAAATGACAACAGTGTTTTATTTGCAAACATAAATTAAACAATACTCTTTTTATAATATACTTCATATTAACAGATATATTAAACAACCATGCCAATGATGAAGAATTGCTGAATTTGTACATACCTTCAAGAAAGATGCTCATCATGTCATATGGCTGACATGCTGATAGATTAAAATGTATTTTGCAATAGTTTTTGCGACATATTAATCATAAGTGTTTTGATATTTATCTTTTTCATATTTCACTGCATGTCTTGAAAAATATAGTTTTTCATATGAGTATGTTTCACTATTTTGTTTTTTTGTGTTTAAATTCGCCTAATAATGACTATGTGATTGTATTTGCAACATGCAATAATGGTGATTACAAATTGAAGACATACATATAAATGTTCTTATTTTAGCTTGGTGATAATGAAAAAAACAATATTCTTGAGTCAGGTTATCCTTTAGCTTATGCGAGACAAGCAAAACTTAGAGTTTCCTGTTTTTATGGATGATGCTTAGACTGGATGAAATAGGGAGTAAGAGTATATTATGTTCTCGGAACTGCCCGCAAATAGGTTTATGCATTAATATTTTTTAACAAATCAAGCAGGAACAAAAGGGAATTTTTTATCACTACTATCATGACATCATGATAATTGAATTAAATACAGCACATTATGTCTAACAGTTAAAATTCAAAACAAAAAATTTTTTTCAACGAACTTTGAATTCTAAATCCCTATAAGTCAAAGCAAAGTTTAAATCAAAGGTTTTGAGTTAACTAACTAATCTTATAGTATGCTTACTCTGAGTAATTTTGGTATGAATTTTATTTATATGTGAGTTGGAACAACTGACTTAATCATGAAAGTAAGTCAAAATTGCCTGGAGAAATCAATAAAGCATATTCTTTACAAAAGTCAATATTTTTCTAACCTAACCCACACTTGCAATCATACTACCAGTCTCAAATGGTGTACTTAGAGTTAGTCTATCAAATAATAATGGTAGTAGCTTTACACAAAGTGGTTGGAACGAAAAATGAAATGTAGACCATTGGCCCCTGGAGTATAAGGGTATATTCAGAGAGAGCCAGGTAAAGATGAATTATAATTTTTTTTCCTTCTTATTGTCCTTTTCCTTAAAACACATCACGAGACATTATCGACATTCCTTCAGTAAGTAATACAAAGTACAATAAGAGGCACCAAAACATTTAGATCTGAGATTATTAAAAGAATAATTTTCATTTCAGGTTACTAAGATGAAATGAAATTTTATAAGATATTTGAAATTCTGACTAAATTGCCTTCTTTAACATCCCGAAAATACATCCACCGAGTAAGCTCTATTAAAATTTTATGGATTCAAAACTAAGCCTTTATTAGGCTTTTTATTATAAGTAAAATACACGTATAAATATAGACATACACACACATATACACACGTACACACACACACACGTGTATAAATATATATATGTATGTTACAGTATGCATGTATATATACAGTATGGAAGTGTATGTAGATGGAGATATTGACGACATTAGCACGTGTATTACAGAAATAAATTTCTGACACACATCGTGAACGAACCCGAGTCACCTGAGTGACAAGACAAGGCAGTATACTGACTGACCTACCAATGTCATAAAAGAAGTTGGAACTTAAGCGCTCCATCCCTAAGGTTTTTTCCTGACACGCTTCTGAAACCTAACATAACGGCGAATTTTACTAAACTTCCCGACCTATCAGTGAGTCATTCGTTACCATTTTATTGAAATTACCCTTGCATGGTGAAATAAGATTTACATGACCACGTGTTTTACAGAAATAAATTTCTTACTCATCTCGGAAATGAGCCTTTGGTATGTAAAAATCGTTGGTATAGTAGGCTTCAGAAGCCTACCTGGGAAAAATCTCAGGTACAGAGTACTAAGGTTCCAACTTCTTTCATGAATTTGGTAGGTCACACGGTACCA
The DNA here is from genome assembly GCA_039081455.1 of Macrobrachium rosenbergii. Classification (NCBI taxonomy): domain Eukaryota; kingdom Metazoa; phylum Arthropoda; class Malacostraca; order Decapoda; family Palaemonidae; genus Macrobrachium; species Macrobrachium rosenbergii. The sequence continues at coordinate 46,744,705 of JANJGK010000020.1, read as the reverse complement.
CATGTCTTGCCACTCAGGAGACCAACATTTCCGATGTGAGCCGGAAATTTAATCCTGTGAAACACGTGCGCATATGCTCATTATTTCCATATATATATATATATATATGTATATATATATATATATATATATATATATATATATATATATATATATATATGTATATATATATATATATATATATATATATATATATATATATATATATATATATATATATATATATATATATATATATATATATATATATATATATATATATATATCAGTAAGGACACCAAGGCCAAAACCTGGAACCGCATTTTACACAACTTTATTGGGACATGTTTCGAGCAGTACTCTCACTCGTTATCAACCTACAAAATTAAATTGACAACATTACAATTCTTATAATAAATTTCAAAATAATACAGTAAAATTACTATGAAAATAAGAAAACGTTTAAAAGATGTCTTACCAAAATAAATAAAAGAATAAAATAAAATAAAGCAAAATACAAAAAATAAAAAAAAATTAAGTCACAAAAACGGAAGGTACGAAGGCATAACAAACATACTAATTAATATACAATACCAGTAAAACGCAGACTAAAAACACAAAAGTGAGGTTACAGCCACATTTCTAGCCAAAGAAGGCTTTATCTTGATGATGTATAGAACTTCTAAAATGTCGAGGTCTGTAGCAAACTGAGCAGAGGTTAAAACAGAAAAATCATCAGTATGTAAAGGGTGACCAGTCTCCTCGCTGTGTTCTCTAATTGCACTGTAACTAGGCCTTGAAAGGTAATTGCCAGTACGATATGACTTACCTAGGTGTTCAAACCATCTCATCCAAGCTGATCTGGTAGTTTTTCCAACGTAAGTGGCATCACAACCACCACACTGCCATTTATAGATCAGATTGGACCGAAGGCTTGTTGGTATAGGGTCTTTAATTTTAAAGAAATTACCTAATTTATTTTGCAAAGTGAAATATATTTTGATATCTAGCTGAGGGTAACCAATGGACAAAATAGAAATTAATTGTTTTTTTTTTTTTAAATCGTAACTATGAGTTCCAGTAAAAGTTAAAGGTAAATAAATAACAGGTTTCTTTACATTAGCGGTAGTTTCGGGTTGTTTGTTTACATATAATTTCGAAAGCTGTTTACCAATATATGAGTTTACGTAATTCAACGGATAGCCATTATTTTTTAAAAGTGACCTTAGAAATTCCAATTCCTCATGCAAATTCAAAAAGTTAGAACAAATTTTATATTCTCTGGTTACTAGCGTCAATATCAAATTCATTTTATATTTCAAAGGTGTAGCTGATTGAAATTTAGACATAAGACCCGTGAAAGTACGCTTTCTAAAGACGGAGTTGTGAAAGTTATTATCAAGATTTTTTACCTGGATATCCAGAAAAGCAAGCGTATGATTATCTTCGATTTCATAAGTAAATTCTATATTATTATGTTTACTATTAAAGTACTCCAAAAAACGATGAATCTGGTCACGACTCTTAAAAACTATGAAGGTATCATCAACATACCTCCTGTACAGTAAGGGCTTAAAATCTAAATGACAATCGTCTAACCATCTTTTCTCCATAAAACACATAAATGCATTTGCCAAAGATGGTCCTATACTGGATCCCATGCTTACACCATCAATTTGCATATATAACAAACCGTTAAACAAAAAGTAACATTCTTTGGTAGCTAAGACTAAAAGGTCCTTTAACTGCGACCTGTTAAACCCACTGACAGTATCATTATCTTCAAACAACTCATTTAGGCAAATGTCAATCGTCTCATCCAGTGGAATTTGAGTAAACAGAGACGTCACATCAAACGAAGCCATAACACAATTATCATAATTACTGTTCCTAAGGCAGTTAATAAAATGAAATGAGTCATTTAAGGTATACTCATTTGTAGTTAACGGGGCAAGGATGGGAACAAGAAACTTGGCGATGTTATAGTTAGCAGTTCCAATAGCTGATAAAATAGGTCTTAATGGGTGATCTGCCTTATGGACTTTTGGGAGGCCGTAGAGTCGTCCTGGTCTGGACCCGAACGCTTGAAGGCCACGAAAAACATCTTTAGAAAAACAACCAGATTTATATAACTTGTCTACTATTCTATTGACTTTATCTTCTAAATGCACAATACATTTGAAAGGGTCTTTTTTAACTTCCTGGAATTTGGTCTGATCATTAAGGATGTCTATCATTTTCTCGACATACTCTGTCTTATTCAGCAAGACTACACCGTTGCCCTTTTAAAAAACAATGGCTATCTGTTGAATTACGTAAACACATATATTGGTAAACAGCTTTTGAAATTATATGTAAGCAAATAACCAGAAACTACCGCTAATGTAAAGAAACCTGTTATTTATTTACCTTTAACTTTTACTGGAACTCATAGTTACGATTTAAAAAAAAAACAATTTATTTCTATTTTGTCCATTGGTTACCCTCAGCTAGATGTCAAAATATATTTCACTTTGCAAAATAAATTAGGTAATTTCTTTAAAATTAAAGACCCTATACCAACAAGCCTTCGGTCCAATCTGATCTATAAATGGCAGTGTGGTGGTTGTGATGCCACTTACGTTGGAAAAACTACCAGATCAGCTTGGATGAGATGGTTTGAACACCTAGGTAAGTCATATCGTACTGGCAATTACCTTTCAAGGCCTAGTTACAGTGCAATTAGAGAACACAGCGAGGAGACTGGTCACGCTTTACATACTGATGATTTTTCTGTTTTAACCACTGCTCAGTTTGCTACACACCTCGACATTTTAGAAGTTCTATACATCATCAAGATAAAGCCTTCTTTGGCTAGAAATGTGGCTGTAACCTCACTTTTGTGTTTTTAGTCTGCGTTTTACTGGTATTGTATATTAATTAGTATGTTTGTTATGCCTTTGTACCTTCCATTATTGTGACTTAAATTTTTTTAATTTTTTGTATTTTGCTTTATTTTATTTTATTCTTTTATTTATTTTGCTTAGCCATCTTTTAAACGTTTTCTTATTTTCATAGTAATTTTACTGTATTATTTTGAATTTTATTATAAGAATTGTAATGTTGTCATTTTAATTTTGTAGGTTGACAACGAGTGAGAGTACTGCTCGAAACATGTCCCAATAAAGTTGTGTGAAATGCTGTTCTGGGTTTTGGCCTTGGTTTCCTTACTGATATGCAGATGGCGCTTCCCTGCTGGTGTATCCATGCTATATATATATATATATATATATATATATATATATATATATATATATATATATATATATATATATATATATATATATATATATATATATATATATATATATATATATATATATATATATATATACATATATATGTATATATATACATACATATATATGTATATATAGTTATATATATATATATATATATATATATATATATATATATATATATATATATATATATATATATATATATATATATATATATATATATATATACACACACACACACACACACACACATATATATATATATATATATATATATATATATATATATATATATATATATATATATATATATATATATATATATATATATATATATATATAAATATATATATATATAATCCTTATGTCTCTTCTTAAGAAGGTGTTACAGAAAATATAACCACCTGACGCATTGCCAGGCGGGAGCTAACGAAGCCAAGAATCATAAGGGAATACCTCAATTTCCATCCTTCCTGTGTCAATTGCCACCTGCATGCCAACGAGACTTACTACCACACATACATATGTTTTGTATATATACCCTTGTATGTATCATCAGTCCACATTTTACCACTGAACAGGGGCACAGAAGGAAGTGCTCGAAATGTATGGTTGAAATGTTCATACAGTGTTTTATGGGGCTTTTAACTTCACATTATACTGTCGTATTACAGTAAAAGACATTCATATAAATAAATAAACAAATAAATAAATAAATAGATTTATATATATATATATATATATATATATATATATATATATATATATATATATATATATATATATATATATATATATATATGAATATTATAATGTACTATAATATATAAAACCATTCTACAAGTGTGATATGTGTATCTATGAAATTTTTGATGTTTTGCTTGCAGATTCGTCATTTGTTGTGAGATATAATATGATCTTGAAATGTCTTTTTCTTACAGCTAAACTGTATGTCATGTGATTCTGAAATATGTTTAGATATGTTTTTTTTTCCATTTGTTTAATATATTGTGCAGTATATTAAAGTGTTGTGGACTCGAATTCTTAATGTTCAGTAGAGAGAGAGGGAGATATTTTTGAACCATTATCACTTAGCCGCTTCCTGTATTTGCACAAGTGGTTGGTGTGAATGAAGAAAGGTAAGGGCCTCTTGTCTTATCTGATGTGAGTTGACAGACCTCAGCCATAATGCGTTATTATATGTTTGTCATGTCTGTCTGTTCTATGGTTATTAGCTATGTCTATCTCTGTTGTGTTTCCATGATCTGGGTAGAATGGGATGAGGAAGTGAGGTAGATGAAGTTAACATGCTGACAACCGACTCAGGATTTTTTTCCAAAATACCTCTCTCTGTTTGCCCAGGTGTTTTGAGTGAGCGGAAGATGTCGATCTTACAGATAAGAGCTCTGGCATATTTCCTTCTGAGCCTCAGAATTCTCTGTGTGTATTCTTTGGGTAATCTGTAGAAGAGAAATCAGGTGTTCTGTGAATTCCCTATGTGTATTCTTTGAGTATTCTGGGAGGGCTTGAAAATAAAGGAGGAGTACTGAACGAGAAACACAGTTAGTTAACCAAGAGGGTTGCTGGCATAAGGTTCTCTCTCTCTCTCTCTCTCTCTCTCTCTCTCTCTCTCTCTCTCTCTCTCTCTCTCTCTCTCTCTCTCAATTACTATTCATGTATAAGGGTGTTATACTGGTTGCTCTCCTATTTGTACAAGTTTTGTTAAATTCACCCAGGAAGTGTATACATTTTGTAAGAGTGATCCAAGCTATTTATATTGTGCAAGCATCGTGAAAATGTGTTTTACTACTTTCTGTTGAAGAAGGTAAGAATCTTATTTGATATGTTTTGTGCTGTTATTGTGATAGAGAATTGTTATTTCGATAAGAGGTGGATAATATCTCTTATAGTGAGTTCTAATGTGTCTTGCTGCTAACTATAATTTACCAAGTCTATATCACTGTGACTTGGCAGTGTTGTCTTTGAGAAAGTCTTAGGAAGACATGAGTTTAACTTTTCTTAAAAGTGAAGGTAATCTTTTGAAAGATTGATATAATCTTTAAACATATTTTTGTCTTAGTGAAATGGCTGTTGGTATATTTCCATTTTTGCATATTTCATTCTTATATGTCTGTGTTATTATATTACTCTAATTTTATAATTAGTGTTTTCCAAAGTTTTGTGTTGGGGATTACTTAGCATTTTGTCAGTGCATACTTATCATTGAGATTTCAGTGGGTACCTGTATTGACTTCCATTTATTGACGTTTTATTGAACACTTGTGTTGAGTTTAATTAATCAGGTATATGTTTAAAGCCTGAGTGAAAGTTAATGGTTTGAATCTTACTTAACCAAATTGCTTTCTTAATAAATTAAAGTTTTGTGAATTAATCTTGATTAAGAAATACTTAAATTTTACACTGTTGTCAGATAACAGTAAATCTTTTTGAGATTGTGAACTCTGCATATAACTTTTGAACTTAGAAATAAATTTGTCTGTTTAAAGTTTTAAAAGCACAGTGTTTCATTTTGACCACCAGTGATTAGAGAAATTAATGAATGTGTACAAAGTAAGTGATATACCTGTTTGTTCACCTGAGACTTATCTAGGTGAAATAGAACCAAGGAAACCGTTATAGTGTTTGTTGAAGTAATGCCCATCTTCTACTAGTCTGTTTATATCTTATTAGTTGTTACCTCACCCATAACTTGATAAAGTTAGATTGATTTTCTCAAGTGATAAGTAAGTTTTATGGGATCACTGTACCTTTAGAGTATTCAGTCTTAATATTTTTGTTATGAGGTTTCAAGTATCTGGTCAGAGTGAGGTAACTTTTGGTCTTATTATTTGCGCAATAACCAGGTGCTTGGTCACTTCGTGATAATATATATATATATATATATATATATATATATATATATATATATATATATATATGTATATATATATATATATATATATATATATATATATATATATACATATATATATATACGTGTATTCTAATTGTAATGAATAGCTTAATAAAGGCTTAGTTTTGAATCCACAAAAATTTAATAGAGCTTACTTGGTGAATGTATTATCTGGATGTTAAAGAATGTAATTTACTCAGAATTTCAAATAGTTTATAAAATTCCATTTCATCTTAGTAGCCTGAAATAAGAATTATTCTTCTAATCTCAGATCATAATGTTCTTGGTGTCTCTTACTGTACAGTACTTTGTATTACTTACTGAAGGAATATCGATAATAGCTCGTGATATGCTTTAAGGTAAAGGACAATAAAAAAAAAAATTAGATAACATCTCTACCTGTTTCTCTCTGACTATACCCTTAAAAAACCCAGACATAAACAATGGGTCTAAACAACCCACATCTGCCTTTCGCATAAACTTTTGGACCCAAAGCTTTCAAAAGTCTTATTCGCCCTCACAATCCCTCTTTGACATTCTGCATTCTGTCTACAAATGTTTCTTAACCTGTTTTGTCCTGAACGCCCAAAGTTTTTCATAAGAAATTTGCGTTCGTATGCCGCGCACTGCCATAAAACATGTTCTTATTTCTGTACAAACTCTTGGGAATCACTGTTTTCTCATTTTTCTCTTTTCTTTTATTTTACATCATACAAGTGCAGTTTATTCTTCTTTCCTGGGGACTTTCTACCCTGGAATCCTTTTTTTTTTTTTTTTTTTTTTTTTTGTTTCGTAGTTGGACATTTCGCTGGAAATTTTTGTCTAAATCATGCATATCAATTTTAACCGACATAATTTAGCTATGTGTGGTAGAATATAGTTATCTTACCGTTAAATGCGTACAATAGTAATGGCAATTATATTCTACCTTTCATCAAGAAATATTTTCACTAATCCTGCCTTTTACTCTTTTAATTCGGTATTTTGTCTCTTTCACACCTATCGCCCTCTTTTCTTCTACTCACTCTTTTTCTCTTTGCCTTCTGTTGCGTAACATTACCGCCAAAAGCCTCAGGACGGGTACAGATTTCATGTAAAGTTATCGATTAATCTCTTGACGTTCATTAAAACATATAAAACAAAATATCTAAAGATATCACCCACCTTTACTCCCCCATTACATCAAAGGTTCTTTTAAACAACAATGAAATGCAACAGCAAGGAATTAAAATGGAAACCTCCTAATTTACACAATACTGTGAAAATGGAATAATGCAGTTTACCTCTGGCACATAATTCAATTCTCCGTTGGACTAAACGATGTTCATTCTAAACGAAAGGGGATATATGTTTTTCGTTCGAAAATATGTTATTCGTGCTCAAAAAACCATATCCTAACGAGAAGCTGGAAAAATATTCCACTCAACAGAACATATTTTGTAGAAAATTAATACTGACTAACAATTATTTGGACACTTTTATATCACCAAATTATAGGCGTATAAGTAATTCTAAGAATAACCTATACTCTTGGGAGAAGTACAGCCTTTCCTGTAGTAGAAGATATTTAATTTGGTTGAAATTGGCTAGCTCTATCATTATTACTCTCTCTATGAACTGAATGATTAAAAGCTGTCTATCAAATGAAGGCAAGATTATGGTGCCCAGCACAAATTAATTTAATTTTATTTTTATCAGTTAATTATTTGGTGTTTATCTGAAAGTTATTTAGGGTGTTTATAAACAAAAATACAAATATTGATGAAAAGGATAAAAAAAAGACTAATACAAATACTGAATGAATTTGGCTAAGTTCTTCGCAAGAATTTTGGGAAAATAGCAGTTTCTTTAACCAAACTCTTCATAGTAACCTTCGAAAATAATTATTAAGATAAAATAACATGAAAAACCATGATCCAAATTACTATCTTTTAATCAAAGAAATATCTGATCAGTAATGTTCCTTTTTGCACAAGCACCAGGAGGAATTCCAGATTTCTCTTCAAACTTATGCTTTCACTACCAACATTGCGGGACAATTGTACTAACATCAAAAGTAGTTCTCCTCCTACATTAAATCTTAACTTAAACAACATATTGTTTGAAATATGGTATTTGTGTTCACCTGTTCATCACTGCAGTGTACTTACGACAGTACCTCTCCCCTGCTTTTCATCTGTAATCTAAACGAAGCTAAATTAGTCTGTTTCCTTCTTTGTTGGGAACACCGTGCATTTTCAGTTTATACCTATATACTTTTTCTTATACCCAGGTACTTTTTTTTTATTTCCCTTTCTCTCATCCACAGCCATACTCATTGAAATGTTCTACTCTAAATTTTGCATTCTCTGCCACCTTTGCAATATAAGCAGAGGGTACGAGGGGCAGACTTCAAACTCAGAACTCTCTGTTCAGGCCGCGCTGAACACAGATCACCATAGTATTGCCCCGCATTCTGGTGGAGTAAATACGCAGATGGTCTAGGTGTTGGTGAATCAGGCCCACCATTCTTTGAGCGAGTATTCCAACCCTTCACTTGTATAATCAACAGGAAGAATCGTTAACAAGAAAGCAAAAAGCCCAGTGGAAAATTTAGGAACAATTGTTAAATAAGTGAATGAAATGAAATCCATACTAAGAAATAAAATAAAGAATGCATAAATTAGAAGACGAAACTAAAGATGTAGCCAGGAGCAGGCTTCTGTATGAGACTGAAACGTTTTTCATGCATTCGTAACAAAATCATATACTATACATGCGCGAAAAGCCTTTTAGTCTCATATAGTAACCTGCTCCTAGCCACATCTTTAGTTTTATCTGCTAATTTATGTAATTGTGATATCAATTCTTAGAATGGATTTCTTTTCATTTAAATATTTAACAATTGTTTCGATTTACGGTTTTTATTGAAAATTTCCATGGAGCTGTTTGCTTTCTTGTTAACGATTCATGATGTTGATTATGCAAGTAAAAGGTTGGATATTCGCTCAGTGACTGATGGGCCTGATTCACTAATGCCTACACCATCTGTGTATTTACTCCACGAGCATGCTGGGCGATACCATATAGTAGGGTACGTAGGGGGCTGTCACTATGGGGGGCACCCCAGGATTTAATAAGACTAAGATTTTGATATGCTTTAAAGTGTCTTCTAACAGGTTTGACATGCCAACATCGAAAAAAGTGAGCACTCTTTTGATTTTCTGTGTGTAAAGAATAGTCTTCAAAAACTAGTTACAGAATCAAATATGATAAAAAAAATGGCGTTCTATTTACACAAATGAGTTATGGTGTGATTGATAATGAATAATTTTGTATCTAAATGACCAATGATAAAAAGAAATGGGACATTTCATAAAAGAAATGGAAAGAATATTCAAAATCTTAACAGTTACTTAAAACATACTAACAATGAAAAAGCATAACACTCTTTGACCTTTCTTAGTGCAAAAGTGACCTTCAAAAACTAGTTGTAGTAACTACTACAGCCAGTATCAGCATTTATGAACAATAATATAATACAAAAAGTTCTACATTTACAAATGCAAAATAATGTATGATTTTTAAGAGTTTTGTAGCCAAATAATTTGCATTCATAAAACTTTTTTGACATTTAGTATTATATTCACAAAGAGGCTATCAGATTTGCATGAATAGAGCATAAATTGATATTATAAGTCACCAAAAGAGAATATTTGAGAAATAACCATGTTACTTAGGAATTCAAAGAAAGCATTTTAGAAAGAAAAAAATAAGGCATCTGAATTTATAAGTCATTATCTGAATCACTTGGAGAATATTCACATTCTTCATCTACTAGTTCATTTTCTTCATGCCTGACCTCCAATTACACTTCCTCTATTATTTCTGGGACAATGTCAATAAGCCTCTTTGGAAGAATAGGTCCTTCAGACCAGATGGGCTTAAAACTACTAGTTCCTGGATCTTTTTTCCAACTATGATCATTCAACATTGGTAAACTAGGCATTCTTTCATGTGACCATTTCCATTGACATGCTCTATAGTTTGCACGTTTCATGTACGGAATCAGGGACATCCTGCACAAAAGAAGTCGACAAATAACTCACTAAAGCTTCTTTATTTGTTTTGAAGAGAAACCCATTTGGACTCCCAATGGCATGAGGTTTGGGAGTGACAGAAAATGCCATGAGGTCCACGAGGCTGAATAGTGTGGATAGTTGTTGAGACTGAATCAGTATCTGGAAAGCAATGTCACCTTGTTCTTGATATTTTACTACATTACCTTGGGATGTAGTTAGTTTTGCTTGCTTGTTTGTGTGTTTTTTTTTTTTTTTTTTTCATTGTCCTAAGTTTCAATCTAGGCATTCTGTCAAAGGAAAACATGTGCTCACAAAGTTCACCTTTCATTAGTCTTTCTTGCATGAAAGCAATTTTGGCTTCTGTTCCCATCTTCTCTGACTGTAAGACATACTTTTCAATGTCAGGAGGAACACACGCACTAGAAGAGATATTACAGAGTTTATCTTTGTCAGCCATGTCGAATGGGTTGAGCCATACAACATGGCACTGCGTTCTCACTACGCTTGATTTCAGATTCACATAGCTTTTTGTGCTTTCCATTTCTTATTCTGCTCTCATCCCCAATCATTCCAGCCATCTCGAGAGTAGTTTCATAATACTTGGTATGTTCTGATTGAGTTCTTATCTATCTTTGATAGGCCCCATAATTATGGAGTATGCCTGAGGGTTCTGCACCTCCAGCAACTCCTCTAGATTTGGCAAATTTCGTAAAGGTCGCCTCCATTGTTTTGTCAACAGCACACAGATCCCCTGGAATGAGAGACCTTGCAACAGATATAGCTCCCTTCCTTAAAGGCTCACTTGCACCTGGATGTGTAATTCCTCAACAGATAACAAAAAGCAGTAAAACCAAGAAAGGTAGCTAGCATAATTCTGTTCGCCACATAAAAAAAAAAAAAATCTGCCATGATCTTGTGAAACAAAGGTAGGCTATTAGTTTTGACTGCATATATAACAAGAAAAACCAATCGAGAGTCATCCAAGAAGGATATCCAGAACTGAGAAGTTTTCCCTAGTAAACCATTTCTCCCCTCTTCTTGACATGAGATGTAATTGTCCAGGTACTCTGATAATTTTATTCTCTATGGTCATAGATGTAATGAGATCATTTAAGGCTTCTGCATTTCCTGTTGCGCGTCTATGAAGCTCTGAAGCAGAAGTCTCTCAAATGATTCACTCACAACTTTGAGAGACCATAATGCCTTGCTGTACCTCTTACCACTGAGAAATTTCACAACACATCCCGATGTAACAAGACAAGCTTCAATAAGCAATTCAGCATATCCAGATCCAGCCATTTTATGACCGATCATGTTCATAATGATATGGAAAGCACCAATTAAAATAATGTGGCTTTTGTATTCGGCAGGAATGTCCCATATCAATGGCAGAGCTTTCATATATACCCTAAGTCAAATATGGTTATAGTATATAATTAGCCAATCCCTTTTGTAGCTTGTTCACACCGCTTAGGTAATTCTTTGAAACATTATATTCTGTGATAGGTTCTGGGATCCAGGAATAGTTATCTATAGTAACACGTCGGAGTGGTGCAATCCCTGTTGCTGAAATAAAACCACCAAAAGCTGGCACAGTTTGTTTCCCTGTCGCACAAGCTTTTCGATATAATATCCAAATCAAATAGAACATTTGCCCCTTAGCAAATGCAACTTTATTTTCGGTAGGTTCGTCTATATATTCCAAACTCATTACATGGAAAGCAGGAAGAGCTGAGGGCGGATCTTGTTTTCTTACTAGAGAAGACCTAGAAACGGTAGGTAGTGATGCTGATTGAGACGGAGTATAAGTCTCTTGGGCCTCTTGCAGAATTATTCTTCCTGCAGTGTTGTTGACCGGAACACCATGAATTCCTGTTACTTATTGATTAAAGTTGTCCAATTCGGAATGAAACAGCATTGTATGTCTTTTACCAATCTGATTAGTCAATATTGTAGATTTTTGCTCCAAGGCAGTGTCTACTGCAGATGCTGATTCCATTGCAATGCAGTTGCTTTCACAGTGACCAAATCGGCTTAATAATGTTAGTAGTAGTTTGCTACGATACAAATACCTTAATGTCACACAGCAAAATGTGTTTGGGTAATTTCCACTCCCCGTTAGTAACAGTGTGGCAGATATCCTGCCCAATTGACAGAACAAATCGATATGCATGATCTGACGTGCTAATCATTTGTTTGTTCATTACAGTACTCAAGAACTTCCTTAACTGGTTAGGTATCACTTCTGATGTGATCTCCAAATATTTGGCAGAGGATGACCATGATAATTCCTTTCACTCTCTAAATGATTTCATAATTATTCCACGCAAAAGCAAAGCAACTTCTCTCAAAGAATCAGTAGTAGCAAGACTGTATGCCTTACTTACCGCATTTCCAACCGTTACTTTAGTGTTGTACAGTAACAAAAATGATTGACTGTTTGCAGGATTACACTGAACAAACTGAACTTTGCCACTCAAATCAGAGTGATTTTCAAGTTTTGGTTTTAATCTCTTAGTACCTTGGTATTTGGGATTCTTGAATGGAGTTTTTTCTAACTCAGCAGTGAACAGTAATGTAAGACACGAAAGTTGAAAGACTTTATTTGCTTCGATCACATGCTCTGTAGCATATGCAACCACATGATGAAGTGCAGATTGATGGGCATCTTTTAGAGAAGTCTGTGCAACAACTGACTGATTATCTTGACTCCTCCAGTATTCTGGTTTCATTGTAAACTTTCTTCTACAAGAAGGATATCTAGCTTTACAAGCAAATAAATCATATCCTCGTATACGCAACAACAAGTTTTCATCAGTGTGTTCCGCTGCTATTCTAATTATAGCCCTCCAACCTTCTCTTTCGAATATTGCTGTACTCTCTTTTGTGCGGCTTCTTCCTTTCTTTACATGAATACGACGAGACTTATTGCAGAAGATACAGTCAGGGTCAAAAATTATTTTCTCCTTACTGGTCCCATGCTTCTTTTCTCTTAAGCTCTCGCCAACAGTTGTGCTTACGCTGGAGCTTCTGAGTCTGTTAAGGCTGCAAGTAAACCGAGAATAACAGTTCCGATGGTATCCATCGAGAATACCCAAATTTTCTGGTATTTGCTGACATATGTTCGCCATTTTGGTGGTTGTTTCTTCAGGCTCAGAAATACGTTCATGCTTTACATTTTGGATATTAAGGCCATCGTTTATGAGGATCCTCTAATTCTGAAAACAAGACTAAATCTCGATGTTCGGTGTTTTCGAAATGAATGACAGTTGCCTTGGTGCCTCTCTTTCTCTCGAGGAGGCTCTTCCTTCCCATGGTTCTGAGTTTCTTTTCCCCAGTCAAAGCTGGAACTGATTTTCTTTTTCTGTATGCCATCTTAGGAGTACAATGGGTTATTCAGTACCTGGAGTACATGAACATACATCAGAAAGATACTTTGAGCGATTATGTTCCTGCAAAACAGAATAGAAACTAACCAATTTCTAACAATTACTGTATCAAAATAATAACGATAAACCAAAGAATAATACAGCTGATGGATAGGATAATTTTATGTCTAAAGGACTGAACTTTGATAAAAATGACAAATATTATGTTTACCCTGTATTTCCTTCGGAAGGTATATGTATTATAGCATAAACATGGCTACCATTGCTGAGGGCAGAAAAAAATAGTGATACGCATATGTTTTCTTGCGGCCACTTTACGCAACGAAAATCCAGAGTGCCCACTTTTTTTGTGTGTTAACATGCCAAACCTGTTTTGGGACACTATAGTATATAAAAATGCCTGGCTTATTAAATCCTGTTGGGGGGAGCCCATAGTGACCCCACACCTACGTACCGGACTAATATTCTCTCGGTTCAGTAGATGATTTCGTTAAGACATACTGCATATTATT
>JANJGK010000020.1:46715228-46727728 GCA_039081455.1 Macrobrachium rosenbergii | reverse complement strand
TTGAAAAGTTCTCTTTTAATAATGGCTGGATTTTCTGCTTAATTATGTTGAAAATATTTTTGCTAACTACCAGACCATTGTTTATCAGTAACAGAACCCGTTTCCTTAAATTTTTACATCCACCTGGATATGCAATTTCCTGTGTGGTGCTTCTTAATTGTACTGGGTTGTAAACCTTCTCTGGACAGGGCAGTACATTTGAACTCAACTAACCAAAGTGCAGTTTAACTTCTCTTGTAGTGAAGCCATGGATCAACAGCAGTAATAAAAAAAAGTCATTCTTAACTTACAGAAACTGTGAAAAATATTTAAAAAAACAAATAATAAATAAAACCTCAGAAGAACAGAAAGACTAAGTACATCAAGTTTTCTTATCCTTTTTACAGGTTAATTCTATTGTGTATAGTTAGGAAGCTACAAGTATTTTAAATTGCACCATGACTTTAGGGACACCCTATATAAATATATATATATATATATATATATATATACAGTATATGTATATATATATATATATATATATATATATATTTCGAACAATAAGGATATCGAATAAGAATATGACATTTTTTTTATTTCTTTATACTTTAATTTATCTTTTTTCATGTTCATACATGCAGGGGAACGATTATTATCTTAATAATGACGTGACTCATTTTCCTATATATCTATCCGAAAATATTATGAAATAGAAAATTGAGTAAAAAGAAAAGCTTCGTGGTTGCAGTAAATGCAAAATCATTGAATGGTCTTTATTGCTGCAAACCATTTCAGCCCACAGCAACCAATTTGCATCCCTCGCTTTTCTCAGCTGTTTGGCTGAAAATAATCCTTTAAATCAAGAGCCAAAATGTCCCCACTTCTGCCGGCCATCCAAATACGCAGCATAAAACACGGAATTTTGTTGGAGGGCATTCCATGCAGCTGACGAAAACAAATGTCCGTCATATCCCCATTCCCTTTAATAGGGAGAATGTTTGGATCATATTATATAGAATGACATTGCTTACGATGTTGTGATGAAAATTATTTCACCATATATCATGAAAGTATAGCCGGCTCCCGGCTTTTTAGACTGGGTGAATGTAATAAAAATTCATCCTAGTCACTTAAAGATCTTTTCATAATTTTAGCATAAAACCACGGATATTATGTATCTTTAATTTCACCCTCCCACCCACACACACACACACACACACATATACTATATATACTATATATATATATATATATATATGTATATATATATATATATATATATATATATATATAATCATGAAGCTACAAATGTCGTTTAATATCAAATTCACGCTACCTCGAGAGTATCTCCGATGGAGAATTATCACCGAAGGGGAATTTATATAAGTGATAAATGAACAGGTACCACTGGGACGCGAACCCTTGACATGGACCCATTCAACGACACCAGTAGACGTTACCACCGCGCCATCAAGAGTGGTACCTGTTCATTTATCACTTATATAAATTCCCCTTCGGTGATAATTCTCCATCGGAGATACTCTCGAGGTAGCGTGAATTTGATATTAAACGACATTTGTAGCTTCATGATTGTATATAAATCACGGTGTGATAAAAAATTTCATATATATATAATATATATATATATATATATATATATATATATCTGCCAAACACCACACGAAAAAAAGTAAAAACGGTTGTAAATCCTGACCGGTGGCAGCTCTATTGCTAAGCCATCTTCAAAGGACTGATACAATATGGTAGAATTCATAATTTGTCAGCTAGCAAGACAGTGCACGAGAACATGTGAACGGTTGAAAAATAAGTAATTGGAACTGAAAGGTGTTTGTTGGCGGAGTCCCACTCTCATTACAGACAGGTAAAATTTTAAAATCCTCTTGGAGACCCGTATCCGTTTCTCCCTTCTTTCAAGTACCTTTATTATTATTATTATTATTATTATTATTATTATTATTATTATTATTATTATTATTATTTAAGGTGATACCACATTAGCTGCAACCAATTTTCATAGAGTTTTCTCTATCTTTCTGACCACTGATTTTCAGGGTTCCTGTGTTCTGCCTGTAACTTGCGATGTTTATATTTCTTGGAAAGGAAAGCAGTTGCAAACTTGGATAGTTTTATTTCAGACGAATTCACTACATCAGTTACAGAGTAACAACGATGGTAATTGAAATCTGGAGCTCATCCTCTCGTGAAGTTGTTGTTCTTCAGGGGAAAATCTTCGTCATTGTTTGTGTATGCCACGTTTCACTCAGACTCCGCTAAGCATGATCACTCAGAAAGACCGGAGTAAGCTGTTATTCGTTGTGAAACTTGCTTGTTATACGAGTATACAAGATGGTCAGCAGGGGGACCGCTGATTGATTAAGGGGGAAAGAGTGACGTTGGTTGGCTGGCGAGATTTCTTCGTAAACCAAATACTTACACTTGATGGTCTTGCTGCTGCAGCTTTGCTGAGCAGCGGGGCCTGTGTGTGACGTTATTATCTGGTATTTCCCTGCTACTATTCTGATTGGCCATTAGTCAGCCTTGCAAAATCTCGAGCACTGTCTAGTGTTTCCCGGTTGGGTATGTCGCTTGCCGAGGTGCCTGGCACAGGTCTATTAGTTATAGGAGCAATAGGCTGCCTAACGCTGGTAAGCAAAGTGGAGCAGTTCTTGAGTGATATTTAATAAGGGCTTCTCCTACTGTAACAAGAGCGCCTCTAGCAGCTTTACGTGTCTTCGATCAGGAACACCATTCCTCGTGATACTAGAATGTTGGGCATCTCTTATGTGGTTTTTATGTCTCCTTCTTGAGCAGGGCAAGAGATATTCTTTGCCAGTTTCATGGTGGTTATAACGATACAGGAGTCTGGACATATACAGACTGGTGACTAGTCTGTTTAAGAGGAGCTCTAGTCGGTGGGGCTGAATTGTTTTTCATTATCAGGCTTCTTGTGGGGCTATTTTGGTTATAAATGAATGACGAGGTCCAGCTGCGTGTCACCGTCGGTGATGAAGCCGTTGTCTGTGATTATTTTCTTAATGGCACGTTCATTTTATAGGTATTTAGAGTGCATCTTCGCCTCATAGTCAAGTCTACTACTTCTTTGTGGATCAGGTTGCGGCTAGTCAGGGTTGCTGTACCACTAATCCAGTGCCATATGTTTTTCTTTATTGATTTGCCGTTCGGAATATCTATTGATTATGAGTACCTGGGTCAAGCAGTCTAATACCTGACGTGTGCCCTGCCGAGAAGAACAGTGCGCTAAAGCCCTTCTTACAGAAGGCAGAGGCTAAGGTTAGCCTTTTTTGTGAAAACGGAGGTTTTCAGGCCGTCATCAGTGGCAGACGAGGTTTTCAAAGAATGGGAGTTCTGTTTAAATGGCCAGCTCCCATAAGTGCATGTTTCATTGTTTCATTTGTTCTTAAATGCCACAGCAACTCTAAAATTCGTAATATGTGGAATGTCTTTAACATTACGCTCATATGGCAACATAAGCGATTTTATTGCGTTACTAGTTCCTTTTTTGTTAACATAAAATGTTAATTTTTTTCACGCTTTTCCTGCTTTTAATGCATCATTTAATACAGAGTTAGCATATTTTAGTTTCTTGCCTATATTCCTAACCACATCCATTTCATTATCAATGCATTCAGGGCTACTTATACATAATGCTCATGAGAACATGAATGTGAAAACAGATTTCCTAACTTTTTTCAGTGACCAGAATAAAAATTAACATAGGCGGTATTTGGGTGTTGGCAGTCCGCAATCAGCATTCAGCAGTCAGCATTTAGCTTCCAGCCTTCAGCATTTTTCTACATATTTAGTCCCAGGAAAGGCTAATTGATCTATCTGGAAGTCACTGGCGGTTTTCACTGTTTAGCTCGTCAGTCTTCAGGATGAGAAACAACGTCTTCTGGCGGTCCTGTTTGTGTGTGTGCCCGTGAAGAGGAGTCCTACCTTTCCCCTTTAACGAGATACTTACCGGGACAAGACATGCCTATGAGGTGCATTCAGAGTCTCTTCACGTGCATTTTACTCATGCTGTCGCTAGTATTATATTTTAAAGGTATCATGATCGGTGTTTCCTGGTAAACACTCTGTGGAAACATTTTATGATTCCGGGGAGCCTTCGTGGTAGTGCTGACGAGTGGGTTTTTCCTCTCTGTGAATTGATGTACAAGGCGTATGATTGTTTGAAATTTGGTAAAGGTTATTTAAACAATCGTGATGATGGAAGGGAACCAACGCCCGAAACTGTGGTTATATATTTTTTATATATATTTTGCGAAGAGTTTGAGTACTTTTGTAACATTTACCCCCTGAGGATAATTCAGTTTAAGTGTAAGTTTACGTTGGCCAGGTTTAGGTAGTCAGGATTTTTTTCCTAGTCTTTTCCATTGCTGGCAGGTGCCAAGTCTAGCAATAGTATAATTGTGGTTAGATGCAGGTTTCTCCATTTTTCTCATAACTTCTCAGTCTCGGTTAAAAGTGAGATTAAATGTTTTCAGGGTTAGTGTGCTAGGGCAAGGAAAGACGTAGACTATATTTTTTCCTAGAGCAATGTCTTTCCTTAAATTGTTAATGAATATATTTTTGTAAAGTTATATTACACATTTCTGTTCTACGCCTCTAGCTGCCCAAAGCTCAACGGTATATATCTAATTTTTATTAAACGTCTGGTAATCCATAGGCTCATTCCTCTGAGTTGTGTATTCAGACTCTTGTGTAGCCCCAGTGTCAGTTGTTTCAAGTTTAATTTGAAACCTGTTATTTTACTTTCAGAGTTTGTGTGCCTCTCTTACTAATGCTAAGGAGTTTATGAAGATTCAAGTATAAAGCCTCTAAGCATTCATATATATATATATATATATATATATATGAACAAAGTTTCAGCCACGGAGGAAAAGTGAAACAATAGAGATGGTAAATACTTTCATCTTATTACCGAAACATGGTCACAGCAACTAAAGATATACAAAGACAAGGGTATATATATATATATATATATATATATATATTACATATGGTGGGTATAAGTCCTAAGGGAACACAAAAAGGTTGGGAGGTCACAGAACGGATTAACATCAAAATCTACCTATTGGTAATCCTCTTTATTCTTTCTTTCAAATACTTCTGGAATATATGTTTTATTACAGGGTCAAAAGAAAGTAATCCTTTGCTTAAATTTAGGTTCTTCTCCCGGATCAACTTTACCATAATGGATTCCAACAAGTTCCTGGAAAAAGTTTCATTACTTCGTAATATTACATTGCTTTGTGTCCAATTTATTCTGTGATACTTTTCACTTAGGCTGCGTCCACACGATCGAGCTTTGTTCGACGAACTTTGTCTGGTGTGATGTCAGAAGCGGGCAAACTTCTGACTTTGCCCGCTGTTTCTCCGCTTCTGACGTCACATCGGACAAAGTTCGTCGAACAAAGCTCGATCGTGTGGACGCAGCTTTAGAAGTAAAATTAATCACAATCCATACAAGGAACTTTGTATACAATATTGCTATCTTTTTTGAGGGCTATTTTTTATAAGCATGTTGATATTATTATATGTGAAGAGTACGTTTTTATTAAATAATTTTTAAAATGTTTTATAGCTTCAAATCCAGTAAATTGCTGCAAACAAAGGGTGTTTGAGGACACTTCTTTTTTTTGTTCTGAGTTTCGTAGAAGGTCTTTATAGCTTTATTGTAACAAATATAACTACAAGGAATATCACACACACACACACACAATATATATATATATATATATATATATATATATATATTGTGTGTGTGTAAGTGTGTGTATGCGTGTGTGCGTTTGTGATTGTTGTAGTATTCTATCTCAAAGGAAAAAAAGAGAGTAATGTGGCATTGCATATGAAGCGAGTTGTCTTTAATGTAATTTTAAATTAATTTCTTTTTAAGTGAATCTGCTTTTGTTTTATATCAAAATAAGTACTTTTTCAGTTAAATTTAGTTTGAGTTTAATGTTCATCAACTTGCAAATCCCCCTAAAATTATCTTTATTTTTTATTGAGCTTCATTGTATGTCAAGGACAGAAATTATCCCAGACTGATTCTTATTTACAAACTTAATTCGAGATGCGACGTTTTGATTAATGAAGGCATGTAAGAATGAACAGTTTAGGAAAATGTTCTAAATACATTACTTTGAATTCAATAATGAATAATATAGAGTTTTTCAGAGTTTGCTTGAGAAAATTATACTACCATCAACATTTTTAACATGCCCATTATTATCAGTCACTATAACAACAACAAACTATAATAACAACAAACATGTAAATATATTTTATTTGTATTTTGTTATTTTGAGAGGCACATAAGGTATACCGGAGCCCAGACGATGAGAGGCATTTGCGTGTCTTTATTTCTCCCCCAAATGTTCGGATCAAGTTAATGAGACAGATCCCCGTTAACTAGGAAAGAAACTTGAAATATAGAACTCATTACACTGTTTTAATTTTTACCTTATCCCCTTGCCTAATGGATAGAAACGGATAGTTTCAACATTTGAGCGTTAATGTATCAGCTCATTCATCTTAACGCTTTTTCGCCTGCCAGGAGGTCCTTCTGGGATAATGCCCGTCGTAAACCATGACAGTTCAGACAATAAACGAGGCTTAGGATGCTCCTGATGACATGAAGCATGAAAGATCTAGTTCTTCATACTGACACACACAGACACACACAAACACACACACACACACACACACGCACACACACACACACACACACACATATATATATATATATATATATATATACATAACCGTTTCTATCACTTGAATACGGGTTGCCCTAAAGGAAGAGCCTGTTCCTGCACAAGGCTGGCTTGATACAGAACAATGAACGAGTCACTTGCTAATGGATACTATGCGGGCAATGCGTATCCTGGTAGCCGAACTAAATTACATTCCATTTAAAGGAAATTCAAATTATAGTCTTTCTTTCGTCGTATGATTTTTTTTTTTTTTTTTAAGAATTGATGTGTCAATCTTTTCCTGTAACTCGGCCTACACCAATTCTTTCCATTCTGAAGCGTGTTTTATTTTAGCACTTAAAATTTGTATGCCTATATGTTTTGCGTATACAACGTTAAAAACGAAACTATTTATTACATTGTGTTTATTTGTCATTATCAAAATAAAAAAAAAAAAAAAAAAAATTGAATATTAACCTATAAATGTTTGGCTACGGCTAATGAGCCTTGCCTGATCTGAGAAAGGCGGGGAATCCTATAATAAACAGTATGATTTTATTAACAAGTATTTGTGGCATTAAATATTCATAATTAATAATGTGTTCTTTTACAGTCATTATGATCATTTCAGTGTTGAACAGCCTCCTCGAATTGTTCATTTGACCTAATTCTGAACCCGTATGGTTGAGGACTGAATTATTCACTCCTTAGAAGAAAAATTCTTATACTGTCCATCATGAGGTAAAAGAGAAAACAAAAAATAATTTATCCCCATATATCATTAACACCAGTTATATCCGTAGATAATACTGATAGTGAGCAAGAGGTTGAAACATAGCATTAAAAAGTTTCTTTTGGTAGAAAAATATTAGCCAATAAAAATTCAATAAATGCTTTCGAAAATAATTAAAGAATAACATCTAAAGATAATTCAACATATTCTTTCAAACACAATTAATGAAAAACAACAGTAAATTATACCTATCCCATATATCCAGTAAAAGTGTTTTTGTAGGCAATTTCAGTTCATGAATGCTATTCACATCCTGATATTTAGTGTAACTCCCAAAAGCACAGGTAACTCAGTTCACACGTGACTTACCAGTCACCATTCTTTCTAGTCCTATCTTCTTCTTCTTCTTTTAACGTGCTTGTGACTACCAATAGTCCAATCATTTGTAAAAAATCAATATTCCTAATTTTCTTCTCTAGTATATCTGAATTCTCCCTCACATCCATAAAAAAAAGTTCTGTTTCAATTTAACATCTTCGATGGTATTCCAAAAGAAAATTGGTATAGGTAAAATCTAGAAGTTATCGTGCATCCAAAGCGGTCTTCTCAACATTTAACGTTGCAGGCGTGCCAACCAAACCGCATACGGCAATGCATTCCTCCACCCTTCAGGAAAGCGGACTGTATCTAGTTTAAGGAGATTGTAAGTTATATAATATTTTTTGATAGTTATATCTTATTTGCTAACTTAAGATAACATTCTTTCTTTTAACAGAAAGATCTTTAAGCAGATGATAATCTGATAACATCAGATGTGCCAAACACTACCCACTTTATTTTTATTTGCGTAAAGTAACAATTATGATGCTCTGTTAACACAGTGGTAGGACTGTTCTTGCCTAAACACAATGAAATGTTTCATAATGATTTAGACAAAATACTTAAAAACTTGCATAAAACAGGGAATTTTCTTGCAGTTTTATCTTTTACTTGCTTTAACTGATTCTTTTTTTTTCAAATAATAAAAAAAAAAATACTCAAATCAATTAATATACGGACCATCAAAAAATAAATAGGATCCGAACTATATATTTCGTAAAGTGATGCAGTATCAAATATCGTAATTGTACAATTTATTCTTATCAATGTTATTGTTATGAAACGGAAAGCTAAATATTTGAATTTGATTTGTACTATATATAATTTTTATTTCTATATAATTTCTCTTTATAAAAGGGTATGCATTCATATTGTCAACATTTTATATCTCTTTCTTCATACACATTTGGCATTTCCCTCGTTAGCATATAATAACGGAGACCCCTGCAGAAAGTTCTTTAGTCGACTGTCATTGGCAAAATATGTCACATATATGTATATGCGATATAGTAAAATCCACGGCTCTTTACATATAAGCCCCTCCCACTGAACGGCAGTGATTGGCTAGTTTTTCAAAGGGGAATGACGTCACGCTAATTAACCGTCCATATGATTAGCAGTACGGATTTAACTCTGTTCGGTAAAGTTGAGCTACGTGCATGAAAGATGACACCACAGATTTGAGTTCCCAGAGTTGTGAAGTCTGCAATTGACATCTCCGATAAAAGCTATATTATGTTATATAATCTTATTAAGAAGTTCTGATCTTGGATCATTCTGTCTGTGAATCATATATATATTTTCTTATCATGAGCAACCTAAATACACAAGCATCTTTTTTTTTTTATTGGTGTTGGCCTACATAAGAGGTTCGCATAGACCACTTTAATTGAAATGAAGCGTAGACATATGTTGCCAGTTCCGGTAATAGGGTATTAATTCATCATAATCGTGCATGTCAAATGTTAATACGTTGTGAGATTAGGCCTACATATCAAATTCTTATATTCCGAGGCAATGAAAGGCATAGGTCTACACGTCAATTTCTTATATTTTGAGGCAATGACAGTACACACACGTCAAATTCTTATTGCAAATAGTTTTCTACCTGCACTTGTTAGAAATAAAGTAGCTTTTAATAATATAGTGGCTTCAATTCCACGATATATAGTGTATATGCATACAATGGAATGTCCATGAATAAGCACATGCATATACACATACATCTGTATATGCGTCGATTGCCGCAGTGATTGGAACGCCGCTTATGCCACAGAGAATAAAAGTAAAACTTGTGGACAAGTAGCCTACGGTACACAGACCAGTCATAGGGCTGTCTCAGCCTTACAACTACCGAACTACTCTCAATAAATTACATAAAAATATATTTACAAAAGTGATAATAACTTATATTACTGTGATGATTAAATATAAGGCTACAGTAGCATTTTTATGAAAATGAAGGCTATGGTTGGAAGGCATCATAAAATACATTGTAGATGCATGTATTCAACCACCTGCCAATGAATCACACCGCATCTCGGAGAAAGCGCCACGCAGTTGACACGAGGTCAGAAGAAAACAAAATTCCGAGACGATGTTGTCAGCAAATATTTCCATTGTTATAGTCACCCCTTTGATAATGTACCAGGTTATACACCAAAACACCGTTCATTTAGCTATGTACATAGATTTCACAACCTTATGTTTAATATAATAATATGTTTGCCTCTGTGAAGAAACACAGAGGCCTATGCTTAATCCCTTTTCCTTACCTGTCAAAGTTTGGGGCTACATTGCGGCCCACAAGGGAGTTTGACTTGTGTGAATTTTAGATGAATAAATCAGATGTAACCTGACCTTTGCTTTTGTTTACAACTCACTCTCACACTGGTGACCCCAGAGTGACCTGAGGAGGCCGACACAGAGATGACCGATCATGCCAACGAACCCCACGCCAGCAGCGAGAACCGAGCAACTGCCTCCATCTGATTGCTGCCCTTCATGCCCCACCACTGAGAATTATGGTTCTTCAGGGCAGAAACAATTTTCCGCAGAAAAAAGATCACCTCATCGATGCGGAAAGCAGATGCAGTCCTCAAATTCCTGCCAGACGACGTATTTGAACAAATAGCAGCATGGCTTGAGGAACTGGACACCCCAGTAACATACAACATCCTGAAGGACCAGCTGAAGCCATCCTTCAGCATGCCACCAGCCCAGAGAGCGAAGAAGTTCCTGAACCATGTAGGGACACCGGTAGGTGACGAGAGACCCTCACACATGTATAAACAGCTGCAACGACTCATCACCCTACCATCCAGAGAAGGGGAAGCCGAGTCATCCTTGGATCTGGTGAGGAAAGTACTTCTCACCAAATTATCACACCAGACAGTAGCCGTAATAACAAAAGCCTCCGCCATGCAGATAGAAGAATTTTTGGTCATGGTCGATGAGGTCCATACAACACATACAGTCGCTGACCCCACACAGCCAGCATCAGAAGCATGTCGTGTTGTACATACATCTCACAGTGAAGGAAGCAGCAATGATGACGAACCAGCCGTCCCCATCTTCAAGAAGCGTTTCCCCAAATGACAGCATGCACAAAGAAATCAAGAACCCTGGAAGGAGTCTGTTTCTTCCATTGGAGATTCAGAGCAAAAGCAAGAAAGTGCAGCAAAGGCTGCATATTCTCAAAAAACACCCAGTAGGGTCGCAGAAGCGACCCATCCATACTAATGTCAGTGGGGGGTGGGGGGGGGGGGCACGTCAGACAGGTTGCCTCGTAAGAGAAATCATGCCTGCCCACTGCTGTCTCTCTTCCATGCACAAGAGACAGACAGAGGCATACTTCATCATTAGAAAACTGACATGGAATTCTTGGTGGATACCGAAGCCTGCAGGTCTTTTATCCCAGCAAGACCAGCAGAACAATTGAACCCCACCACAACCCCCAAGCTGCAGGTCTACCACCAGCCATGCCCCATTAATCATGTATGGAAAGCAAGAGATGAAAGTCAAATTCAACAGAAAATATTACGACTGGTCCTTCATAATGTCAGACGTAAAAACAGCATTGTTGGGAGCAGACATCCTGATGGCGCATAACCTCCTAGTCAGCGTAATGAGAAAGGAACTAGTCACAAGATCCACAAAGAATTCATCTCCTCAACAGCCCAGCAAACACACAAAGACTTCAAACAAAAAGAAACAGAAAGTTTCCCCTGTTTGCACTAGAGATCCCACCAGAAGAAATGAGAGATCTGTTACAGGATTATGAGGATGTGTTCAAGGATGACCTCAAGAACGACCTCACCAAACCAGCAAAGCACAGAATAAAGCATCATACCCAGACAGGAGGTCCTCCGCTACACTCAAATTCAGACGACTGGCACCGGAAAAACTTTCCTATGCAAAGAAAGTTTTCAAGGAAGTGGAAGAATCCGAAATATGCCAGAAAGGATCTAGTCTGTGGGCATCACAGCTGCATATGGTACCAAAAGCAGAAAGAACATGGTGCCCCTGCGGAGATTACCAACGGTTGAATGTCAAGATGAAGCTGGAGAGATACCCACTACCTAATATAGTGGACATAACAAATGTAATGCGTGGAGCAAGAATATTCACCAAGATCAACCTGCTGAAAGGTAATTTTCAAGTACCGAAAGCAAAAGAGGATGTCGAAAAGACGGCAATCATTGCCCCCTTCAGCACATACGCATTCAATTACAGCTGTTTCTGCCTCTGCAGCTCAGTGGCAACATTCCAAAGATTGATGGATGAGATATTCAGGGACCTTCCATTCTGTGTACTATACGTGAACAATATACTAATATTCAGCCTGAACCTAAAGCAGCATATCAAACACGTGAGAGAAGTGTTATAAAGACTAAAAGAAAATGGGTTAATAGTGAGAGAAGACAAGTGCAAATGGGAAAGAGAACAGTCAATTTTTTAGGACACAAAGTGAGCCGAAATGGCATAAAATTGCCCAAACTGACAACAGTAAAATCGGTACAAGAGTTCTCAGGACTCGTAAACTACTACCACCAATTCATTCCTAACTTAGCTAAAATCATGAGCGCCATATATCAGTGTCTGAAAGGAAAGAGAAAATAATTATTTTGGACAAGTAAACAAGACAATGCATTTAGGTTAGCGAA
>JANJGK010000020.1:46657728-46710228 GCA_039081455.1 Macrobrachium rosenbergii | reverse complement strand
GCCCTCCTCTTCTCGCCTTGCTCATCAAGGTCCTTCATTACCTCTCTCATCCTTTTACTAATTAGGGAATGATTATTCCCCAACGCCATCTCGCTTTGCGAGGCATTTTCGACCTCGGAAAGGTCTCAATTAACGGTTAATTAGGAGCGTTAAGGCTTATTTTGTGAGACCACTCCGTCCATAAGGTTATGAAGATCTCACCCACTTGAAATGATAAAAAGAGCGAGGTTTTTTAATAAAACATAGAACATCTAGGTTCGCTAAAATTTGTTACAAAAATCTTTATAATATGTTATTTCTCTTAGTGATAGGACAATACCTGACACGTATCTTCTATATCTGAATATTTCAGTTCTTCTTATATCACATAAACACGCAGAAAACTCACCTCAACAGCTTCAGCTCAATTTTTTTTTTCCATTCAAAATCCAAATATCATCTCCAGTGAGTAAATTTGGCTTAACAAACCCTCTTTAGGTTCCATGTAGGCCTAGTCTAGGTCTCTTCGGATTTCCTTGCACATACCTTGCCTCCTGCCTTGCTTCATCTATCCTGGGAATCGCTTCGTCTCTCATTCTCGCATCATCTGTTATGTGTGCTTTCCAATACTTATACGAATGAACTATTTCTATTCTTGCACCCTCCATGTTAGCATCAATAGCGCCATCTCCTTAGTTTCCAGTTACCTATTTATCCCCAGATAGAAATAATCAAATGTTGTCAACTGCAATCACACCCTAAAACTTTAGATTTACATTTAGCGTCAATTCTTTCACTTCAGCTTCACTCCATCCACAAAGACATTGAAAAACAGTTGATAAATTATAAACACATTTCTAACAACCATACTTAACCCATGTCTGAAATCCACTTTCACGCTGAAGCAATCATTTGCAACAACACCAGACACAGAGCTCGCTTTCCTAAAATCTTAACGAAATATTGCAACGGACTGTGATAGGACGGGTATTCACGATCATGTTTACCTGTCAGTTCCCCAACCCTGTCAGTTCATCGAATCTGGCGCTAAAGACGGCAGTTTATGGGAGGAGACAGTCCACTCACCAGACCGGATGAACTGATGGATACCTAAAGTTCTCCTGACCGACCGACAGGTGACTGCATGTGTGGAAGGGTAAGCAACGATCATCTGACAGTTCGCCGCTGGATTTCGCCTTGGAAGGATCTCAGCAGCTTGGACCAGAATATGAACATGAATTAGGCTTATGTATAGGCCTAATTCATTTCATTGTTAGACCCTATAGGAATGGAATGGAATGGGATATAGAATTTTGGCCAAAGCCCAAGTGCTGGGACCTATGAGGTCATTCAGCGCTAAAAGGAAAATTGGGGGTAGAAATGTTTTAAAGGTGTAACAAGAAGGAAAACCTCGCAGCTGCACTATGAAATAATTGTTATGAGAGGGTGGATATTAAG
Organism: Macrobrachium rosenbergii; assembly: GCA_039081455.1. NCBI lineage: Eukaryota > Metazoa > Arthropoda > Malacostraca > Decapoda > Palaemonidae > Macrobrachium > Macrobrachium rosenbergii. The sequence continues at coordinate 46,708,791 of JANJGK010000020.1, read as the reverse complement.
ACGGAAGAAAGAATATGAGTGGAGGTATAGTAAAAGGAATGAAAGAGGTTGCAGCGCGGGACCGAAGGGGCACTGCAAATAACCTTAAGTAATGCCTACAGTGCACCGCATGAGGTTCACTAACGGCGCTACCCCACTACGGGAGCTATTTGTAGGCCGTCTTGAATCCAAATCATATAATAAAAAAAAATCCATGTGATATAGACACTGGTCTAGGCCTAGGCCATTGTATGAAAGGTGTTACAAGTGAATGTAGGTTTTATGGTCCATTTCATAAATAACTGAACCAACCCCAAGGTTCTAATGTAAACTTATTCATTAATATTGTATGATAATAGACATCTCTCTTTAATAGGCAAAATTAAGACCATACTCTTTTACGCCATTTAGCTCTTTCCTATTATTAAGTGAAAATTGCCGCAGCAGCTAGTCAGAATAGCTCCACCTCCTCAAAAGCCAGCTGAGTGTCCGTGTAGTGTGCCACGATGAAGACAAGGCGAGAACTAAAGACGATGACCTCGAGTTGATGGTCTGACTGACAGAACTGACAGGAAAACCTGATCGTGAATATCCGGCCATAGAGAAAGTTAGTGGCAGTCAGGAAAATATTTCATAATTAATACTTGAAATTCAACACCAGTCATACAAAAGAGTTAAGACAATTCTAGTACCTTTTCGCCCACTTTCCAATACAATGAATGCATCAATGGAAGCAGGATCTTCATAAACCTTAAACCAGGTGAAGCAATCAAACCGGGAACAGCAAAGCCTGAGAGCGTAAGTTCCTCGTATAATCACTCACATGTAGAAAGGTATTCATGGAAGGACGTGGGCCAGTCTTGAATGCTTGTATGTGTCGGGGGAAGTTTTGGGGCAAGAGAGGGTTCGGAAGAGATTTCAATAAAAATAGGTAGGGTAGGGAAGAAATGAAGAGGGCACGAACAACTAAAGCAAACATTTCAGCTCAAATTAGCCTGTAAATTATTTTTGCAATGACAACGTAACATTTAAAAAAAATTAAGATGATTAAATTATTGTTAATAATAAATTAAAATACATTTAAGGTAGTCTGGATATCATTGTTTTTAATTGTCTTGAATGCCTAATACCAGGCAAGCATCTATTTTTAAATTTCAACATATAAACTATCTTTACTATAATTATCTTATGTGTTCTTTAACATTCGTGTGCAAGTTTGCGCGTAGAAGCATACATTTACGTCGAGTTACATTCATATATGTCAAGCCTCAGCTGGTCGAATGTGAAAATAAATGCGCACTATTTCTAGTCGTTATCTAAACATAATTTTACTACACGTTTAGTTGATATTCTTTCCGCTTTTACTTCTAAGTGAAAATGCTACTCTTAGTATCAAATCAGAAAATATATATAGCAGATTTTTTCCCACTTCTATTTGCTTGACTGCATGACCTCTTAAAGGGGATTGTCCTCCAACATAGAGATTATTTTCAATATGCATAAGTATCGAAATTTTATAAGTTTATTTTAGGTGATTAGATCTTTACCTTCTTACAAAATACCGAAGAAAAGTCAGACTACCGAAATATTTTCCTTTTATGTCTGTGAGGAGGGGGAGGGGGCTGTTTCTTTCTGCTTCTTTTCCACCTATTTTATATTTAATTTTTGTTGGGCATGAAGTATATAAGTAGCCTGTACCTTGGAATTTGCCTTGAGAATTTGTCTTGCTTCCTGATTAATCGGAATGTTTCCCGTCGAGAAAGACGGCAAATAGATAATGTTCGTGATCCAAAGAATGTTTTAGAGCTAACTGGACTTTTGAGCTCAAACAACGATAATAAAAAAGGAAAAAAAAAGTTTTACGCTGAAGTATGCTGACTGCTGGAAAGTGACAAGCATATTTATATGGGATATGGTGTGGGATAACGACGTGGGATTTGGAAATGGCGGTTATCCTGTAATGAAACAGGTTGATCTGTTGTGTTTAGTTCTTGTTAGTGTGATGCTTTGTCCTTTCTTGTAATGTTTCCTTATCAACTTCTGTTATGCTGTTGCTTTCTTATTATTTCTTTTATTCGTTGCCCATGAACAGGAGTTTATTATTTCCTTTATAGATGCTTTATCATTTCTGGCTTTGTTGTTATAGTAGCGTTTGAGTCCCAGGCGGCTTTGGGAAGACACAGTGTAGTTTTCTTACTTCATTTACACACTAATTAAAATATACATATTATTTACAATTAAGTGAATCGAAGTATGAGCATAGCTTTCTTTTCAACCAACAACTGGTGAGGCCATGACCTCACTCCACTAAGGCTCTTGGATCTTCTCTCTGCTTCTCTTATCATTTCTTTTTCTCTCTTATTTTTACGCTATTCATAATTAAACCAAATATAATGGATACAATAGTAATAATTAGATTGGCAATAAAACATAATGATGGATATAATAAAACTTGTTTCTCCAGTTGTGGAGGAAAAGACATAAGTTCATTAAAACAATCTCAAAAAAATAATCATATTAAAATATCAAACATATTAAATCATAATTATATTAATTCATAAGTATATTAAATGAACATATGAACAATAAAGATATGAAATTATTATTATTATGTTAACATCAATTGTAAATTATTGTTATTATTGAGTTCTGTCAATATCCCTTGTATTTTTCTGATAATAAGATTTCTCACTACTATGATAAACAAAATAACCGTAATTACTATTACCACTAGATTTACTAATGATAAAACTCGGGAGACAGCTTCTTTATAGTAGAAATATTCATCAACATAGTTCAAATTTTCAGGCTTGTTTAATTATAACTTAGACCACTTAAATTCATTATTTTATATGAGTAATTCTTATATGGCACATGTTTGTTGAAGTTGTATGTTGTGAAAACATGAGGTTCATAATATAATAGGTTTGCTATCACTAACTGACATGATGTTGTAAAAGATTTAACATTTTTAAACCTTATTTCTGTGCTAATGTTGTGACATTTAATTTTAGTGAAAATACAAAGCTTTCTTAATCAATTATAAATGCTTCAAATGGTTTATTATTGTTTGTGGTACATGGATCTTTTTCTTGGTCTTGGTTGAACACAATTTCTTGAACACGGGGATAAGCATTAGTATTTTTATACAGGTTATCAAAATTACATATATATTCTTGTTCTTTTAACAGAATACACTCATTAAATTGTTTATCAGTGAAGAATGTCAATAGTAAAGCGTTTTCTTCTAATGCAAAATGCCTGATTGTTCCCTTTTGAATGGGTACACTATGATTAATGTTTGTGATCCTAGTATTGAAAGGTACAACTAAAATAATTTTATCATAAAGCACTTTGGAACTTATTAAATTGTAGTACATGAATACATTTTCCACAAGTGTCTGAAAGTGTTTTTCCATGACGCAAACCCTAATAATTTCTTCTAATTCTTTAGGAGTGATTAGTGTTGGGTTCAAAATACCTTTATAAGCAAGCAAAATGGCAATTAATTTTTTTATGTTCCCGTAATATCACTTCACTTTCTAGAGCAAGTGTATTTAAAAACTGTGTTCCAGCTTATTCAGTTCTTTTGTTACATTCTGATTGACTTGATTTATAAAATTTTCAGTTTTTCTATTTGTTCTGCGTTTTGATTGGGTGAAGTAATTACTTTATTTATCACTGTCTCTCTTGCTGCTGCCCATTTTTCCAGTCGGTCTGTTCTTTCTTTTTCCTGTTCTACATTTGCTGTGGTAGCAACTCCAAACAATGCGTTCAAAGCAGTTCCAATGAAGGGTAAGAGGGATCTCTTTGACCTTTTAAGAGCGGTATTTTCTATTTATCTGTTTAATTTTTTTAACAAGTGCATATCACTGTTATTATCACCCTTCTGTAGGATTGATTTAATGTCCCTTTGAATTGCATTTAATGTTTTCTCACTATTTAACACTGTTGATAATCTATACTAATGATTCCTAAGTCTTTAATCATTTTGACTTTTCCATGTCTTTTTAACAATGATCCCTTTCTTATCTCCACCTCTGAAGAGATGAGTAAAATTTTCACTACTGCTATGATGAGTCTCATTTTTGCGTCTGTAAGAATAAACTTTTATCAGATTTTCTTTATACATATAGGTTTCACTACATACATTATATTTATGATGTTTTCCGTCCAACACCAATATACACATACATACACATATTTAACTCTGTCGGTTTCGTCGATTATATCTTTTGTTTACAATATTATCTACAGCATTTTCATGTCTTATGTTAAATATAACTTCAGCGGACCATGGATTTGTTTTTACTACTTTTATATGATTCCAGTGAACTAATTTTTCCTTTAGATCACTTTCATTAATTACTCTACATTTGTTTAATTTTAACACTTCTGCAACTCTATATGGCCCAGTGAACTTGGGAGAAACCTTTACATTTGGCCCTTCTAGAATATGATTTTGTATATAAATTTGAGTACCGACTGTAATGTCTGGTTTAATGGTACGTTTAATATAATATCTGGCATGAGTGTTGTGAACCTCTTTTAATTTTGCCCTTGTTTTCATGATTGTCTCGTAAGTACGTCTGGTCTTCCAAGAATTATAGCCATCATAGTTATAAGTATGTCTGGGTGGTGTTACATCGTCTAATAATGTGTTAGGCATTCTTTTCTGATAACCATATAGGAAATAATGTGGGGATTGTCCTATTGTCTCATTTACAGTATTATTCAATGTGAACTGTACGTCTTCTGTTGCTAAGTCCCAATCTTCTGTCCGTAGCCTCACGAAAGTTTTCAGGATATCCTTTATTTTACGATTAGTTCGTTCTACTGCTACATTAGAACTTGGTTTATAAGCGGTAATTTGGCAATTATTTCATAAAATTTACATATTTTCTTTAAAAGATCACTAGTAAATTCAGCAGCATTTTCAGAAAGAAGAACTTGTGGACATGAATGCCTTATGATAATTCTAGATTTAAGAGCTTCTGCTACTGTTGCTGCATCTCTGTTTCTTACTGGTATGGTTTCTACATATCTAGTTAGATAGTCTAAGACGACTAATATTTGTTCATTTCCTCTAATAGTCCTTGGAAATGGACCTAAAAAGTCCATACTTACTACTTGAAATGGATTTAATTCTGATGGATATTTTTCAAGTGGAGCTTTAAGATTTACGTTACTTTACGTTGATTACAAACTATACAGTTTTGTACAAAATATTTGCCATCTTCACTACAATTTGGCCAAAAATAATTTCTGGTTATGATTCTGCTTATCTTTTCAATTCCTGGATGCCCTGCTAGCTGATATGAGTGTGTCAGTTCTAAAACATCTCTGATTAGTGTTTTTGGGATGTATAGTCGAGAACAACCATTCTTCTCTATTGGTCTTTTATTGATTGAAAATCAGGTTTTAAGGATTCATCTAGTATTAACTGTCGCACTACTTGTCTGACTTCTGCATCGTTTTCTCATTGTATTTTTACTCTTTCTGGATGTAAATCTACTACTTGACAACCAAAACAAAAGGTATTGGTGGTAATACATTTTTCTGTTGCTTCTTGAGATCTGGATAATGCATCTGCGAAGGTGTTAAATTTCCCTGGAATGTATCTGAATTCCGGGGCAAATTCTAATACACTAATGACCCATCTATTGAACTTCATGTTGTTGGTAAAGGCTCTCTTTTTAAATAAGTCACAAATGGGTTTGTGATCAGTAAGCATATTAACCTTATGACCTAAAAGTATGTGTCTAAATTTTTTTAGACCCCAATATAAAGCTAAACACTCTCTTTCTGTGGTACTATAGTTTCTTTCTGCTAGGTTTAAAATTCTGCTAGCATAATATACTGCCCTCATTCTAGTTTTGTCCTTTTGTAACAATAAAGCTCCTAGCCCTGTACTTGAGGCATCACAAGCTAAGTAAAAGTCTTTGGAAAAATCTGGGTAGACTAAAATTGGGTTCCTGGCGGTTTTGCTCTTTAGTGTTTGAAAGGCTGTTTCTTGTTCATCCTTCCATTCATAATTAACATCCTTCTTTGTTAGTTCGGTCAAAACCCTTTATAAAAGGTCTATAATAACCTACCATACCTAGGAACCTTCTTAATGCTTTCAAAATAGTGGGAGCTGGATAATCAATTAATGCCTTTATTTCACCTGCCTGCATGAGCAGTCCATCTTCACTAATCACATGACCCAAGTATTCTAGGGATTTCATCAGGAATTGACATTTCTTTAATTTTATTTTTAGACCTGCAATTCTTATTCTCTCTAGGACCGTTTCTAATGTTCTGAGGTGACTTTCTAAGTCTTTGCTAAAAATGATTACATCGTCCAAGTATACTGCAACATTTTCTATATATCCTAGAATTTGTAACATTAATCTGAAAAATGTTAATGGGGTGATGTGAGCCTAAATGGGATTACTTCAAACTGTAAATGTCCTTTATGTGTGCCGAAAGATGTGAATTGTTTCGATTCCTCATCTAGACGTACTTGCCAATATCCACTAAGCAAATCCTGAATTACCGGCATCGGCATTCTACCTGGAACTGTGTTGGAATTTAACTTCCTGTAATCTATTACAAGCCTCCAACTACCGTCCTTCTTTGGAACAAGTAACAATGGGGAATTATTTGGAGATTTAGAAGGAATTACTATTCCATCTCTTTTCATTTCCTCTATCAAATTATCAACTATGGGTCTCTGGCTTATTGGTAATCTGTAATTAGGAATAAAAAATGGCTTGGCTCCATCATCTAACAAAATTAAATGTTGTAGAACATTTGTTCTACCTAGTTTATATCCTTCTATAGCTATTACATTTCTCTATTTCTCTAACACCTGAATTAACCCGTGTCTACTTTCTGGAAAGTCTGTTTTATTCTTGCTCTATTTGAGAGTTTCGGCCATTTATAGAGAACAATGCTTTCTCTTCTATTGTTAGTAAAGGATTGTTAGTAGGAATCCCTATGCAAAGGACAATGCCTGCATATAGTGTTAGTCTGTTATATGAATAGTTTCGGACATAAATTACGCAGTTATCGCTATTCATGTGGACGAGAGAATTAACCGTTCCGACAAAATCTGGCAATTCTTCATTCAATAATAGAACATCCTTATCCTTTACATATTCTTTTGATCTCAAATATATTTTTGTTAAACATTTTAGGTACAAAGTTACTGCTCTGTTGAGTATAAATTGTACTTTTTATCATCAGCTGTGCTAATACAGCATATTTCTTCTTCTATGTCTGAAAAATAGCAAAGTTCTGCATCTCCAGTGGTTTCTTCTGGTACTTCTATGATACTATTTATATCTGATTTATTTATTTTATCCAAGAGCAATACTTCATTTAGTATTTTCCCTTCACTGTCAGAACTCAATACTATATTACTATGGTTATAGGTGTAGGCGCCTTGATTTTCGTTATATTCAGTTTTTGGTCATTACAATTATTTATATCTGAGTATATATCATCTGTATGGTATGTGCACTTCTCAACAATTCTGTATTCTATAATTGTGGGAATTCCTCTTTTTTTATCTGTTTTTATTTTATCTTGGTTGTTCTGGTTACTTGTCTGCTTTTCCTGTATGTCTGTCTCGCTTGTCGAAACTGTCTCAGACAAATTGATCAGATTTGGGTGAAACTCTTCTTCGTCAAGCGTAAGACATACGCCCTTCTGATTATCCTGTTTCAGGCTAATCTTTCCTTTACTACTATCTAATTTAATATTATTCCACATCTCCTCATTAAATTAAATGAGAACAATACTTGTGTGGGAAAAAATCTTTCTTCTAAAACTAGAAAACTTTCAATAAATTTATGTGACAAAATGTTTGTCTAAGTTCACATTCCCCAGACTTTTAATCTGTTTCCCTGCTATTCCTTTTATTACTCTACTTTGACCCTGAATATGAGTTTCTGCAGTGCCTAGATATCTGGTTATTTTATCAATTTATTTACAGTACTACCCGAATCAATGAGTGCAATACATGTCTTTCCATTTATTGGAAACTTTGCAATAGGCAGATCCTTTCTGTTTATTTCTTCCACTTTCATGGAAAATATTACTACTTTGTTATGTAAATAGGAAAATCTGGATGAATCTTCATTTCCCATTGTAACTGTTTCTCCTTTTTCTCTTCCATCACCTTGAAGGGATTTACTTTCTTTTCTCTGTAAAGGAGTTAATTGTCACTGACTGGATGATTTACTTATATTTGGGCGACTGTTAATTATCTCTATAACCCCTCTATTGGCTTCCTTATTATTGAACCAACAGTTTTTATTTAAATGCGCGATCTTTTTGCAAACTGCGCAGATTCTAGGCTTTCTGCATTCATTAGTGGAATGATTGGTATACCCTCAGTTCTCACATGTTATTTTTGATCTAGCTTCTTGAGCTGAATTATTCTCTGGCTTTGAATTATTTGTGTTTGAATATTGACCATTATGATATCTTATGGATGGACTGGGAATGGTTTATTCCTCGATTGATTCTGTCTTCCTTTCTGGTTTGGATTTCATGTTTTTCTAGTATGTTGTGCACATTTCCTTTGAAAGGAAGTTTGCCTATTCCTTACTTGTCTGGAATTATCATTATACTTGTTATTTCTTTTATATGAATCATGGGTATTTCTGCCTTTCCTTTCATTTTGCGTTTCTGTTACCCCTACAAATTCCTTAGAAAATCTATCTCTTTCTTCTGGATTTCTTTCCTCATTTATATTAAAGCTGTTAGGCTATAACTTTTAACTTTCTTGAACGCTTTCTTTTCTTTTTCTCCGAGTGCGTTATACATCGTTCCAAATTTAAAACATATTTTAAACTGACTAAATCGTTTTTTTCATCACCAAAATCATTCTTATTTCCTATGGTGATGTTTGTTTTCCTCAAATCTTCTATCACCTTGTGTGTTGATTCTTCAACATCTGTGTGAAGATATGCTATGGATTCTCCATCATAATGATTGGTAAGGAATTTATTAATATTATATACGGCAACACTTTGACTTACTGGTTCCCAGATTGATAAACAAATGCATTTAAATTCAGTATGTGGTTATTTTGCTGAATCTAAATGAATTCAAAGTTCTATGTGCATCACCGCTTTCTGAACTAACGAGAAGCAAGGCTTCACTAATTTTTGCTCTTTCATTTGTTATTCTCCCGTAGATATGAAACTGTTTGCATCAGCTAGCCACTGGTTTGCAGAATATGATTCCAGCCTATTTTTGTCAGAATTTGAACTTTCCACTCTTCCACAGAATCATGTGGCTTGCGTAATGATCTCTGCTTGCTCCATTGTTCTAAATTGAAATGTGTTAGTATTGTCATTATTATTATTATTGCTATTTATGTTAGTACTTCCTTGAGTTAATGATACTTGTGAACTTGGCACTGGAAGTCGACTATGTCTAACTGTTGTTGGTCTTAAATTGTAATGTCTATGTCTAATAGCATTCAACAATGTGTCAAACAAATTCTGCATTACAATGGTATTCTAAAAATCATAAAGAAAATTTATACACAAATACACAACAGTATTCAAAAAATATTTCATCAAAAGACTGTTATGCTATTGAAGATTCCTATCCATCAAACATCAAAAAAAAGATATAACAAGATAAAAATTTTTGAGAGAGAATTAAAAGATTTTTATACCTTCTGAGAGAGATAATTATAAAAGTTTTATACCTTCTGTGAGAGAATTATAAAAATTTTTCATACACTCATAGAGAGAGAATTAAAACAACTTTCCAATCACGACTTACTTAGTTCTGTTGTTGTGCTGTTTAACTGTTGCTTGTTATCACTTTCACTTTTCCTTTCCGTGACCAACACTGTAGTTCGCTGTAGACACATCGTATCCTGCGTATCTTGACTAAAATCGTCCTTTTCTTGATTCGTCAAACATGAGGGATTCGTCTTCTTCTTAGAAATCACCAGTAATGTTGATTTTTAACGGGAATGTTTTGTCGTACATGTGAAATGCGCTCATCTGTTTTTAACAGATTGTGTATAGAATCTGTTTGGGTGTGTTTCAATAGCTATTAACATACAGGTGTTGTTGCTGCTGTCACTGAATGCTTGCATTGTTGTTGCTGTTTCAATAGCTCTTCGTTGGGTGAGTCGGTAGAGCTGCGGACTGGCACTCGCTGGGCCGGAGTTTGATTCCCCGGCCGGCTGATGAAGAGTTAGAGGAATTTGTTTCTGGTGATAAGAATTCATTTCTCGCTATAATGTGGTTCAGATTCCACAATAAGCTGTAGGTCCCGTTGCTAAGTAACTAGTTGGTTCTTAGCCACGTAAAATAAGTCTAATCCTTCGGGCCAGCCCTAGGAGAGCTGTTAATCAGCTCAGTGGTCTGGTAGAACTAAGGTATACTTTTTTTTTTTGCTGTTTCAGTGGTTGTTTTATCTTCATGGAATAATGTTTCTTAGTCATGGGTTTTCCAAGTGGTAATGTTTATAATTTTTATTTCACTTCGAATGTTTCGGCCGTCGACGTTTGTAGCGAGGAATATTTTCGCCACTGTTATGAATCACTTCGTAATATTTTTAAATTCTTGAATCTGTAGACTATTTGTTCGTTTGCCGATTCGTTCTTCATACTGCACTTTTTACGTCTTCTTCGGATCCAATACCGCTGGCACCATTTATGTCTTCCTCGGATCTGAATACAGCTGCCACCATTTTATGTGATGGTTTGTCCTTTTTGTAATGTTTCTTTACCGCCTTCTGTTATTATTTCCTTTATATATGCTTTATCGTTTCTGGCTTTGTTGTTATAGTAGCGTTTGAGTCCCAGGAGGCTTTAGGAAGACACGGTGTAGTTTTCTTACTTCATTTACACACTAATTAGAATATACATATTATTTACAATTAAGTGAATCGAAGTATGAGCCGTGCTTTCTTCTCAACCCACAACTGGTAAGGCCACGACCTCACTCCACTAAGGCTCTTGGATCTTCTCTTTGCTTCTCTCTGTCCCTTTCTCATTTCTTTTTCTCTTATTTTTACGTTATTCATAATTAATATTCTCCAAGCTATCATTACATCAGCTTCCACGTGGGTCGAGACTGGTGAGAGTATGTGCTGGAACATTTGCTCCTTTTAAGCTTTATAGAACACTATTAGGTAAAAAAAAAAAAGAAAAAAAAAAATAGAAGTACACGTTACAGCCTTCATACACATAACTGCAGTCTGAGAGACGAGTTTTTCATATTTTTATGCCATTAGTTTACAAGAAATACTGATCTTATTAAATCACAAGCTACAAAGAAATACCAGTCAATTTTGTCAAAATGTATGACACGCGGCAGTAATTTGAAATGAAAGGGCTACCTACGGTTAGATGAATGCATACAAGAAAGGACGAACAAAAGTGAAATGATTTTTACATAAACATATATTTTTTTCATATCCTTTCATCATAACTAAGACCAGATACAGTATAGTTGTTAGGGAACGGAGGATAATGCAGTGCTAAGGATTACAAGACGACCTATATTTATTAGGAAATAGTGGATATTGCAATGCTTACTATTACGAGAAGATGTATAGTTATTAGGAAATAATAGATAATGCAGTGCTAATTATTACAAGAAGAGGTAGAGTTATTAGGAAATGGTGGATAATGTAGTGCTAATTACTACAAGAAGAGGTAGAGTTATTAAGAAATAGTGGATAATGCAGTGCTAATTATTACAAGAAGAGGTAGAGTTATTAGGAAATAGTGGATAATGCAGTGCTAATTATTACAAGAGGTATAGTTGTCAGGAAATAGTGGATATTGCGGTGCTAATTATTACAAGAAGAGGTACAGTTATTAAGAAATAGTGGATAATGCAGTGCTAATTATTGCAAGAAGAGGTATAGTTATTAGGAAATAGTGGATAATGCAGTGCTAATTATTACAAGAAGAGGTAGAGTTATTAGGAAATAGTGGATATTGCAGTGGTAATTATCACAAGAAGAGGTATAGTTATTAGGAAATAGTGAATATTGCAGTGCTTATTATTACAAGAAGAGGTATAGTTATTAGGAAATAGTAGATAATGCAGTGCTAATTATTACAAGAAGATGGTAGACACTCACAGTGAATTATAAAGGATTAAGGAAAAATCTTCTTTGAAAATTCCTTTGGTAACAAATAATACATTTTACCCTCCTCTTATGCACATTTCCAGTCATTCAACAAACATTATAGAAAAAGATATCCCGAAAATTTTTTAAAAATTATCTTAATAATAATCCACATATTTACCTTTTATACAGAGGACACCTTATTACTTGCTGTGAAACCGATCAAGTAAAAATAACACGTACCAAAACTACATTTTCTTTTTTCTCCGCGCACGAACCTCATCTTTTCTGGGTGAACCTGAATGAAAACCTCTTTCTTTTAAATTCCACAAAAACAATAGCTTCCTTTCCTCCCCAAAATCTTTCATTTTTAATGTTTTCTTGTGAGAGACGAGACAATATTTTTATGCAACTATGGGACACTGCTATAGTTCGATCCTTCTTATGGTGCTTTTCTCTAATATATATATATATATATATATATATATATATATATATATATATATATATATATATATATATATATATATATATATATATATATATATATATGATTATTATCCCATTTGCACGTGATTCATTTATCACACATTACCACAGGTGAAACTGCGGTAATGTGTGATATATATATATATATATATATATATATATATATATATATATATATATATATATATATATATATATATGTGTGTGTGTGTGTGTGTGTGTGTGTGTGTGTGTGTGTGTGTGTGTGTGTGTGTGTGTGTGTGTGTGTATCACTAAGTCCACGTAGGAAGGTGAGTGAAAGCCGGGACTCTGAACAAGAACTTTCGTAGTGTATTCTACATTTTCAAGTTCACACTGAACACAAAAGAAGTTGACAGAGGTTTATATAAAAACAGAATGTGGGGGCAGGGTTACAGTTTGTTAATCTGGCCAGCATGTTCTTTAAGCAAAAAAGACAGGGACAAAGGATCAAGGGATAATCCAGGTTGGAGATTAACATTCCTGGTGGAAGTAGCTTCGATGAAGACACTCCGTAGCAGATTTCTTTTTCGATGGCCGTTGACCTTGTAGACGACCGTTGACTTACCCCAGTTCATCCCATGGCCTGTCTTAAGCCAATAATCCACAATGCCATTATTTGATGAGCCTCTTGATATGGCATATTTGTTTTGGGAGCCTCTTACTTTTAGTCCTTTTGATGTTTGACCAATATAAATTTTAGTACATTCTTTACAAGGAATACTGTATACAGTATTGCCTGAATTGGGTGTGTTCTTCTTAATTAGTTTATTTCTCAAAAAATTATTATATTTAAATACTAAGTTCATATCGATAGTTTTTAAAATGGGCACTGCAGGAATGAAATTAGGATGAAATGGTAAACAGAGAATGTTCTTAAGCTCGTTGTTAACAATGGTTGGTATATGATACGAATTTTTGCTTTATTTTTACAAAATATGGAGGGTAACATAATGAATCTCCTGTTTTATTAGTAATATTAAACTCCTCTTCCAAAAATTCAGGGCTACAAATTCTAAGGACTCTAAGATACATACGGGGAAATGATGATATCTTAATTTGCTTAGCATGATTACAGTAAAAATTAATATATGACAAATTATTCGGGGGTTCCCTATATACTTTAAAACATCCAGAAAAGGTATACAAATTTTTTCTTCATATTCTATTGTGAATTTTATGGATGTTACAAGATTACTAATTGTTTGCAAGAAATCTGGAATATTTACATTCTCTTTAACAATTCAAAAACAATCGTCTACATATCTAACCCAAAACACCCTAGAGAAGAGATTCCTTGGAATAAGTCTAGACTCAAACAATTCCATGTAAATATTAGACAAAAGTGGCGAAAGAGGGTTTCCCATAGCCATACCAAATATTTGTTCATAAAGATTACCATTGAAAATTAATTTACAATTTTTTATACAAAAGGATATCAAATTAATAATAACATTGGTAGGTAATTCTAGATTACACACACACACACACACACACACACACACACACACATATATATATATATATATATATATATATATATATATATATATATATATATATATATATATATATATATATATATATATATATATATATATATATATATATATATATATATATATATATATATATATATATATATATATATATATATATATATATATATATATATATACATATATATACGTAGCCTATATATGTATGTATGTATGTATACATATATATATATATATATATATATATATATATATATATATATATATATATATATATATATATATATATATATATATATATATATATATATATATATATATATATATATATATATATATATATATAGACTGATAGAGAGATAGATAGATAGAAAGATAGATAGATATGCATTTTTATGACATCGCTGAGACATTGTAATGTCAATTACTTAAATGTATAGGAAAAATGTTGTTGATGAAACAGTTAATAGTATAACTGTTTCATCTACAACATGTTTCTCATACATTTAAGTAATTGACATTACAAATGATATTTTTTTTTTTTTTTTTTTTTACCGAAGGCTATTCCATTTTGCTCATCATGGCCAACTCTGAGACAGCAAAATGAATAAGATTTTTAATTTAAATAGAACGCTCTGTGAAATCTGTAACGGTGAAGAATCTTTTTATCTATTAGAAGCCCCACAGATCCAGTTTATGAACATCAGCTGATCAAGAGCTTAGTGCGGAAATAAGTCGGCCTGGAGAGTTGTATTATAATGATACAATTGTTTTTGACAGCGCTAATCACCCGTTTCATTTTACCCAGTCCGCCCCAGTAACTTAGCGGAATCTCGTAAGTTTCTAGTGATTTCATCTTCACCAAAATGTATACGAAAAGTGTCTGGCAACAGTCCAGGAACATTTTTTCTTTTTGTCATTGTGGCTAATAGCTGCATTCCGAAAATCATTCATTAATGCGCTACATACCTTAGGGGTCTGATGTACAGTATGTGGTAAAGAGTCTAGATGAGGTCAGAAAAGTGGAATGGGTGGCAGCTGATAACCAAAAGCTTTCAACACAGTGTAGAGGAAAGGCTTGCTTACCAGACCTCATTTGTTCCAACTCTGGCAGTAATTGTTAGTGTAGTGATAAATGAGGGATCATGCATATTGTCATTATCCGGACATTAAGCTGTAAAGAACAAAATTATCTTAGTTAAGAAACTAAAAAAGAACCAACTGACTTTCCACATATGGAAAAATTAAACGTTCTCTTCGTCTTCGAAGACGCCTTTTATCCTTAACATAGATATCAGTGACAACGGGAAAGACTAATAAAACCGAAAATTAAGGGAAATTTGCTCACCACATCATGAAAATAATACTAAAACTTTCTCTCACCGTAAAAGTTCAAATTAAACTGTAAAGAAATGAAAAGCTAAATATTTGTTTATGCAGTGAAAAGTATTATAATGGTCTATGTAACTTTGCAAGATGACGTAACTTGGAATGCCTAATGACAAGTATAATTAGCCAACGGAAATTTTATTCGAACATTTAATTTATGTGATTGTGGCCGCTTGTTTTAACATAACAAAAGCCTTCAAAGGGCAATTAGCTATCTTGTAATTAAATGTTCAGTGATGTATAAAAGCATTTCGTGGTTTGGGTCCCCGTTATTAATTACATTGTAAGAGCAATAACGAACTCTATTGTGTTTTGCTGAAGAAAGAGTTTCCTAATTTTCGGTGATGAAAAGTTATGGAATATAAAAGCAGTGAATATAAACAATTTACTTGAAAGTTTAATGTTGATTATTTTTATTACATGCCAAAGTATAAGTTAAGTATGAAAAAGGAAGCACTTTTTTCTAAGCTGTTTAGGACTTCACATAAGAATATATTTTCAATTTATTTTTCTCTCTCTCAATATATATATATATATATATATATATATATATATATATATATATATATATATATATATATATATATATATATATATATATATATATATATATATATATATATATATATATATATATATATAGATTCTCACCTGGCCTACTTACTGTTTCCCTGTTCTGGGATCCAATCTGGGGTCTGGCTCTTGAACAGAGGGCTTAGGTATACACCTTGAAGAAATCTGACTGCAATTGCTAGGTCATGCAGCAAACGTAAAAAAAAAAAAAAAAAACAGTTGGGCTGAGGGCCATACTTCAACAAGGGGCTTCCAGATAAACACTTACGTTTACTTTAAATGGGATGTATTTACAATTAAACACATCAAAAAGGAGACTGGGGAATGATAGGCAGATCCAACAGGGGCTGCCAAGTGGTTAGTTATGCTATCACTGTTGAAAATTTGAATATTGTATGATTAATCCTATTGAAAGGGATAATGAAGAATTGATTGCAGGGGGATTTTCACTGCAAGAAGCGCAAGACAAGTCGATGTTTCCACAGCCGATGTACCGCTGCAATTTGATAATGCCAGCGGTTACACAAGGATAATTATAATAATCTCGGGCGAATTGAGGGTTGCACAAAAGGTGCCAAGATAATTCAATTCTGGTATGATATACGTGCATTAAAATCCACACTGAGCTAAGTGAGTCAGGTCTTTGAGATAACTCGCACTTTAGTGCAGTTAGAGATTAAAGATACATGACTTGAAAAAACCTCTAGTCAGGAAGTTACCTTATAATGGAGCGATGGAGGGGCCTCGTCGAATTTCACCAGTTCTGGAGGGATGAGTTTAATGGGAATGTGCACAGATAATGCGACTGGGTGGTCGAAAGGTGACCGCGTGGAGGGGTCAGTTCATTATAGGGACCAGGCAAGGGGGTAGTGCGTCGATCTGCTCACGAGGTGTTCTGAGAGAGATGGCCGCTGTTTCTCGCCTTATATGACCTCGTGGGCTTATTTTCTTGCTCCTCCCAGAGGTCATTGTCGTTGCAAGAATGGCAGTCGTGCCCTCGTTTTCTATGTTGGGAGCTTTCCCAAATCCTGGTGACTTCTGGCTACCCATATTCGCCAGTTTTATGGTTAACTCAACCTTTCTTGCGGATTTTCGGCAGGCTTCGTCTCCATTCACCTTTTATCTGAAAAGAGATAATTCAAGCAGTCACCAGGTCTTTAGAAAAGATAAACAGATGTAACAAAAAAGGGGAACATGGAGAGAAATTTACATAGGGGCGGAGTTTCTCACGCCCTTCCTCAGTTAGGTCTTAGTATGAAATTACGTTATTTTGGCGTGCAAAATAGTTTGGAGGTTTGGGCTTGCTTTCAGAAGTAGTTTCCCACTTAACAATATATATATATATATATATATATATATATATATATATATATATATATATATATATATATATATATATATATATATATATATATATATATATATATATATATATATATATATATATATATATATATATATGTGTGTGTGTGTGTGTGTGTGTGTGTGTGTGTGTGTGTGTGTGTGTGTGTGTATTTAGTGCGTCACAGGTAGTCTATTTTCCTTCTAAGAAAAGTACAGTTCATTAATTTCAAATTTAGATTTGTTCTCCTCGGTCTCTTTAGGACTTCTCTAACCAGTTTCATACACTCTTCAATGGTGTCTGTGGCTATTATGAAATCATCCACATGCAAATGTACATCTTCGCCTAGCAAATCACTCAGAAATTTATCTCTTCATCTCAGATATATATTTATATAAGTGAAAAGAAAGTTTTATCAAAAGTATGTCTTAAAATGATAAAAAGAAAGTTCGGAATAAGGAAATGGATCATATAATTATATATTTCCTGATGCCATTAAGTTGGAAAATTTCTTATATGTTTAACGGATATTGGATATTTGATATTTTATAGCCATAATAAATTCCACTGGAGGAAGTTGTAGCGTAAATATAATGCTACTTTCCTTTAACAAAAAGAGCAAAATATTTTTTCCTTGTAAATAAAAACTTTTGAAGACCAGAAAAGGATCACGGAGGGGTTATTTCACAAAGTGGCCATGAAATATAATCATAAGGTAAACATTTATTGACGTGAAAATTAAGATATATGTTGAAAATGACATAGTATGTAGCAGCCTCAGTAATTTCTAAACAAATCGTCTCTTCATTAAATGTTTGTATATAAAAAAAAATTAAATAAAGAAGCGAAATGTATAATGATGTTCAGGGGTTTATAAGAATAAGTCTTTTAATGACCCGACACCCAGGATTCAATCGTGCAGAGGGTATATTTTTTGGACCCTGGTCCATTAAGTCATTCATTGGGCGAAGGAGTAGGGATATTGGGTTCTAAAAATTTTGGAGGGAGCAAATAACTCCATGGCTCACTTCATTGATATTTGGAGTGGTGTAATCCGGAAGCCTTCGGATATGCGAGACGTGGAAGAAACGTCATCAAAACAAGAAATTATTTTTAAGGATGCAATTACAAATGATTCTGACAATCTGTACATTATGTACAACTGTAAAACTTTTGG
This sequence comes from Macrobrachium rosenbergii, assembly GCA_039081455.1. NCBI lineage: Eukaryota > Metazoa > Arthropoda > Malacostraca > Decapoda > Palaemonidae > Macrobrachium > Macrobrachium rosenbergii. Next base: position 46,690,223 of record JANJGK010000020.1, on the reverse strand, counting down.
AGTAATAAAATGACCAAATATGAAAGTTATAATTATTCATTATCCAGAGAGAGAGAGAGAGAGAGAGAGAGAGAGAGAGAGAGAGAGAGAGAGAGAGAGAGAGAGAGAGAGAGAGAGAGAGGAATCCTGTTTTTATGGCTGTAGTGGTAATGATATAAGTGAAAATGATGCTTAGAATATAATAACATGAAAATCCATTCTGTACATTGCACCAATACAAAGCAATTAGCACAAATAAAACTTATTTAAGGCTCTTCGCGTCAAGCGCCGTTGGAGACGATGATAAAGTTGTATCTTAGAGCATATACTGCTATTATTACGTAAGGTTATCAGTTTTGCTTTCATTTAAAGCGCTTACAAAGAATGCCCATCAACTAATAAAAAGGCTTCGTAAAAAAGTATATGCATTTATGGTTCAATATCAACCGGTTTCCTGAGCAAGTGAATCTTCTAATTTCAGATTAGATTTTCCTTTTAAAAATCCATTACGAAATAGTACAATGCATGCTATATTAAGGTTTGTACTGTGGCCATTTGCTAAATGTCATTAGTGCATTTCGGGGAGAGGTTCCAGTTTATCCAACGCCCTTACCACAAGTCTCGTTGAATCCTACAAAACAATTTGCAGTAAAAAAAAATGTATATATATATATATATATATATATATATATATATATATATATATATATATATATATATATATATATATATATATATATATATATATATATATATATATATATATATATATATATATATATATATATATATACATACGAAGTCGCAAAACATTGTGTAATCTATGATAAGCATTCTGTTACAGGAAAGTCCAATATTTGTATTTATAAATCAGAAACATTAAAGTACCCTGCTCTATTAGAAAATATTCATGATGATTGAAACACTTCTGGCATGTTCAAAAGCCATTTAGTTATTAATACTCACTCAGTCCTTTACTCATACTGTTCGTAACCTAAATTTCTTGATAAACTTAAAAGGCTTCTACTTACCGTTCCGGTTGCTGAACTAAACCACTTTACTTTGAATCTTATTTTGCGTCTGGATAAATATATATGAATTCTGAGAAAAACGATTACCCTGTCAAACAGTGGACAATTAATTTCATCTGTGCTAAAATTTTTTCCTTAATATCTGGAACTTCTTTCGAGAAATCAGTTATGACTGAGTAATAGAGAGAGAGAGAGAGAGAAACACTGCTTTTCATCTTTCATATATATTAACATATTTAAGTGAAAATTTTCAGCTAACATTAATTGCACGCGGCGTTTTTAACTATTCCAGTCAAATACGTGATGCTTTTATCTTTAAATACCATGTAATTCATAACATTACCGATCAGATAATATGTTCTGCGTGATATGAGGTCTGGAATTTATATCTTCCTGATTTCGCAAAACATTTCGCATAAATTTCAATAACTGTGGCAATATCTGTGGAATAAAGCAAAAGCCTGTCAAGCTTTGAGAAATTCAGCGACGGAATGATATCTGGTAAATGGACGTGAATACAAATGCTGCCTGACCTTCACTGAAAAGATAAAATCGCTAGTATATTTGAATGGTGCATATTTCCAATAGATATATTATATAGATTGGAAACGCAATCGCAAAATGTTGTAATTCTGCATAAGTGATTTAATAAATACATCTTTTTCTATATATTTAATCATTCAAGCATTATCCGATCAAAAATAAATCAAAATGTGATTTTTTTTATCGGATAATGCTAAAGTGATTAAATAAATAGAAATATATATATATATATATATATATATATATATATATATATATATATATATATATATATATATATATATATATATATATATATATATATATATATATATATATATACTTGTATGTCGTTGACAGTGGGACTCCAGCCATCTCGATACCAGGTTTGAAAACAACGATAGACAATGGCTTTTGACCACTGAGCCATCGTTACAGGTATATGGATATGGACTCTGTTGTACATATGCCAGTTGTGTAAGCTATTCGTGAGGCATAGTGAACTGGATGTTAACAGATATATGTGGCTTAATATTAGTAGATATAGAACATGTTACAGTGTATATGACAAAATGTCATAAATAGACACTTGTTACAACCTTATAAATAGGCTATCATGGTGGAGGGGCATTAATATCGATTATAAGTACAAAATCTAAATTCGAAAAGAATACATACATCAGAGAAGATTCAACTTATGCCTCTCTTGCTTCAGAGCCAGGCAGCGGTTCGAATTTCTCTGGCGACGAAGCACTTATTCATTAAAAATCCCTCGGGGTGTAAGTTATTCCTGAGGTATGGTGAATAAAGTGAGGCACTGGTGAATATAAAATAATGTCACTGTGTATGAGACAGCAATTCGTACTCAAACACACACACACACACACACACACACACACACACACACACACACACACACACACACATATATATATATATATATATATATATATATATATATATATATATATATATATATATATATATATATATATATATGTATATATGTATATAATTCGTGTGGAGTGGCATACCTGTCATACAGAACACGTATGCTGATGGACAATTAAGATTTGCTCTTCTTGTACAGACTTATTTCCCGACATTTCTTAATTTTCATATATAATTACATCTTCAAGGGCTCTAAAATAGATAAAAACATCACATGATTAGCATAAAACTCAAGCCTGAAAATTTTTTACACTTAAATTTATACATTTAAAAAACCAAGATATATTAAAATTCACAAACTATTGGACCAACCTTCCACCAGAGTAAAAGAACATAAGTGGAAGGAAACTAAAAAATAAAAAAGAAGAAAATACACCTCAAGACAAGGAAAGGGGAGTGGCTGTTGACTGCATGTTTAATGGGGGGAACCAGTTGTTTGATCAATAAGGACTCTAAAATGGGTAAATTCCTTTGAGTTGGGTCTTGTCCGATGATTTTAAAATCTTTATTTTCAAAATATGTTTTACACATTTTAGCGTGAGCTCTTATACTGGGATGTTCCGGGTTCGTGAGTCTGCTGCCTGTCCGGAAACTGATCCCTCTATGACAATCGATGCGCGCCTTCAGGAGACTGTGTGTGGATCCCACATAAATCCCCGAGTCACACCTGGGTTAAGTATATTATATACTACACAAGAGGACATGAAGGGACACAGACGATCCTTGAACTGAAACAGGAAGCGGATGGTTAAGGGATTTTTTGGAATCAGATTAACTTTTATAGCAAGAAAATGATCTTGTATTACCTGAGTGAATTTTCTTTTAAAAGAACAATCACAGACATAGAGGAAGCTGGCATAAAATTCCAGTTTTGGTACAGTAGGATGTTTTACTGGCGGGGAGAAGAAATTGTTAAGTAATTTTCGGCAAATCTTGTTGACAAAATAAGCAGGAAAACAGTTGTTTTAAAATAGTCTGCTAAGAATATATATTCCTTGTGAAACATGTCCCGGTTAGAAGTAAGCCGTAAAGCTTTGTGGAATAATGTATTAACAGAATTAAGTTTAAAATTAAGGTAGCATGGGCTATAGAAATTCGAGCTCAATCCGGTAAAAGTTCGTTTTCTAAACACAGAAGTGTTAAAATCATAATTTTGCCTTGTAACAAGGACGCAAAGGAAGGAAAGTTGATGGTTGGACTCCCTCCGGAGCGTAAACCTGATGTTGGAGTGTTTGGTATTGACGAATTCGAGGAAGGAGTCGGCATGATGATCCTGTTTGAAGAGCAGGAAAGTATCATCAGCAAACCTGGTATAAAATTAAGGGCAGAAACCTAAGGGACAATCGGCTAAGATGCGCGCCTCCAGCGAACACATACTAGAGGGGAATTAGCAAATCACCCGGACAAAAATCATATAAAGCTGAAAATTGGCACAAAGGTCGGGGATTGTGTCAGGAATGACCGAAAAAAAGCCCCATTGATTGGGGGTTGGGAACTCCCTTTTTTTTGTGGGGGGTTGGGGGAAGCAAAATGCAAATGACCTAGGGAAAATGACGGAACTCTGTGCATGCAGGAATGAATGTGGTTTGGATCATAGAAGTCAATAAATAAAAGTGCAGAGCTTTTAAATAATTGATTTAATCATACCGAATTTTACTTGATCTATGAAGATTAAATGTTTTTTAAAAGATAACCAATTTTGACGAAAATGATGAGTCATTCATGTTGGGGTGAAGAAATTACTGATTTTCTTTTGAAATTATGTAAATCCACTTGTCAGTTTAAATATAATATTTCAAATAATAGTTCATTTCTTTTATCTTACAGCTCTTTAATCAATAATTCAGGAAATATTTAAAGAAACAGGTTTAGAACAAGCTTTTGAAGAAGTTTACTCTGAGGATACAGTGAAGCACATATTTTCAGGTCATGCAGTAGCAAGGGCACTAAGAGCTCATTTTTTGGTTCAGAGTGCATTGGTCAGTCATATCATTAGTGAATTAAGGGAAGAAGAAAAATTAGATATATCTGAGTTTGAGAATATCTATGTAAGAACAATGGAGAATGGCATGGATAAACAGGATTTGATTGAGTTAGGCAACAGTAAAATTCTGAAAGATGCTGAAGTCATCTTATCAACCTATTTTAAAGAAAGATCAGGTGTATCACGCACAGCAAAGCTTTGGCTGCTTTATGTTGATTATGTTAGTATCATCAAAGAATTCCTTGTTGCAGAGAGGACTTGCAACTGGTATCTTCATATTCAATCTACCACAAAAATGATGAACTTATTTGCAGCCTCGGGACATATTAACTATGCAAAGTGCTCTAGGTTATATGTACAAGAGATGCAAGGCCTAACTAAAAGTAACTTGTGGCTACACCAACAGTTCTTAGATGGTCACCATGCTGTGCGATGTTCAGGTAGATTTTGGGCTGGCCTTTGGTCCGACCTGGTAATAGAGCAAACATTGATGCGTTCCATAAAATGCAGTGGTGAATTAACTAGAGAAGAGGGCTTGGTGAAAATGTTCGAAATATCTGGGCTATGAGTATCAGTCACAGTGCTGCTATTCATGAGGCAATGACTAAGTTATCAGGTGTCAATGTTGGATCCACAGATCAAAATATTGAAATGGGAGTGACACGACTAGAACGTGATTATGAACACTGCCAAATGTTTTATGACTGGTTTGAGGTTAGAAATCCATTTAGCATGAAAGATGGCAACCTCCACTCATTGTCGTCAGGTGTTGTATCTGTGCATGGAAAAGACAATGTAAATTGTGATGAAGCTGAGAGCATTGGAGATCGCATACACAAGAGTCTAAATGACGTAAATTTTACAGAGGCAAAAATCAAGAAGAAAGATCAATTTGTTTCGTTGGATGCTCTTAATTTACAAGGCTGGCAGCAATAGCAGAAAGAGAGGAGAACGTTGAGCTGTATTTTGACTTTGAGCTTACCCACCACCCTCAATCTCTATTTACAAATGAACTCACGAGGAAACCAGATAAGGCATCCTTGAGAAACATTCTGCTGACAAATAATGTACAGAAACCAACAGAAGATGTTGTTGGCAAATATGTAATTGATGGTGGCGCACTCCTTCACCGAGTTAGTTGGCACAAGGATATGTTGTTTACCAAAATTGCAGAAGCGTATGTAAACTGTCAGGAAGAAATATGGTAACTCATACATTGTCTTTGATGGATATAACGAGGCTTGCATATCAGTTAAGTCTAATGAACACACTAGAAGAACAAGGTCCAAAGGGTCCTCCCAAAATGTAGTGATAAGACCAGAAAATCAAATGCCATATTTAAAGGAACGTTTCTTATCAAATCAGCATAACAAGAGCCAGCTAATTTCACTATTGTCGGATTTTCTAAGAAAAGATGGCCAAATGGTACATGTCTGTGAAGGTGATGCCGATACTAAAATTGTGGCTACAGCTTTGGAAGTTGCAAAGGACTCTACAACAATTGTTTTATCAGAATGACCTATCAGAAATCTTCTTTCTTCAAGAGCGTGACAAAAAATGCTGGAGCATAAAAGAATCTGTTCACCAAGTGAATGACTTGAAAAATCATTTACTGTTTATTCATGCATGGTCCGGCTGTGTCTCCACCTCAGCTATCTTCGGTAAAGGAAAGCCAAGCTTTCTGAAACTTGTTAAAGTCAACAGTCATCCAATCTGCCTTTGACACAATGTCTGATTACTGGGCCACCAAAGAAGAAGTGGGGCATGCTGCTGTGAAGATATTCACAGTACTATATGGTGGAACTACTGAGTCTTCATTAAGAAAGATGCGGTTAGTATATCTTTCTGATTTATCACATGGTAAAGGTTTCATCTAGTATTACAGAACTTTAATCCTTTGAACTTCACCACGGGGCTGTGCCCATCCATAAGATTTTTATCTTGCATATCAAGCTGAACCCTGTCAATAGTGAAGATAATTTTCAAAATATGAATTTTATAGTACAAATTCTTTCATCATAGCATGTGAAAGATAACAATTTCAATATCAATAGAAGTAAACAGACAATATATCTTGCTTTTTGTCAGATAGTTCGAAAGTTGATTGTGGACCCGAGAGGGTTAAAATTGATGGCAAATATTTGTTTCAGGTACTTCAAATATCATCAAATGGTTTCTGAAGGTTTGATAGAGCCCAGAAAGCTTCCTCCAACAGAGCAAGCAGCATACTACCATGGGCAAAGAGTTAATTTGCAGATCATTACATGGAAAATGCTCAACGATAAACTTAACTTGGAGCCTACCAATTGGGGTTGGAAACAAGTAGATAACTGTTTAGTTCCTATACCAACGGATAAAGATATTGCACCTTCGAATTTACTGAAAGTCATTCGGTGCAAGTGTAAATCTTCATAAAAAAATCAGTGTGGTACAAATTTGTGTTCTTGTAAAAGACATGGCTTGAAATGCATGTCAGCATGTCATGAATGTCATGGAGAATATTGTAATAATAAACAGGTAAACTACGTTCTTTAAGATTCTGTTAGTCAAATATTCTTAACTTTATTTCTAAGTTGAACGAAATGTCATATAAATGAGAAAATTTTTTAAAAAAATTTTCGCTATTTCCAGGTTGAAATATTAACATTGTTTTTTTAATGGTGAAGTTTAGAAGTTTAACAATGAAACTTTGTTTCTTTTTTAGGCAGTTGAAGAATTTGGTGCCATTGAAAAAGAAGAAGATGGAATAGATATCCTAGAATCGATAGAAGATGATCTATTCTAACTGAAAATATTTTGATGAATGAATAATCTATACTACAGAAATTAGTAATTATAAGCTCTTGTTGTCATTTCATATCATTCCTCCTTTACCTGGTCAATTTTAAGGAAACGTTCATATCTGAGCGGTTCTAGAACGAAATTTCTTATCCAATGATGTATAAGCTTTAATGATTTGGGCATCTCAAAATTTTGACCTCTCGTCCATATACCCCTTCCTCCAAAAAACAGAATTCCCAGGTTCCAATCAATGGGGCTTTTTTTCTGATATTCCTGACACTATCCCTTACCTCTATGCCAATTTTCAGCTTTATATTATTTTTGTCCTGGTTAAGGGGTATTTTGGCCTATTTCTCCTCTACTAACATGAAGATGATGGTGATGGTGGGTCCAAGGGGTGAACCCATTGCCATGCCCTCAATTTGTTTAAATAACTTATCATTAAAAACAAAGGCCGTGTCCAGCACGGCTAGGTCTAAAAAGGTTTTAAAAGTCGAGCGGCTAAAATTTCTAAAAAATTGAGTTAGGTTCGGGAAATAGCTTATCAAAGATTATCTCTATAGTCTCAGCAACTGGAACATTAGTAAACAAGGACTCTACATCAAAACTGGTTATTACTAGATCGGAGTCTTGGATAAGAACCTTTTCTTCAAATTCGTAAGAATTTTTTAAGGAATAGTTGTTAGTAGTAAGTGGTTCAAGCAGGGGTACGAGGAATTTGCCCAGTGTATAATTTGGAGTATTATATGAAGACAAAATAGGACGCATGGGTACACATGAATTTTATGAATTTTAGGTAACCCATACGGGGCTCTTCATATATTGCTCCAAATTATATATATATATATATATATATATATATATATATATATATATATATATATATATATATATATATATATATATATATATATATATATATATATATATATATATATATATATATATATATATATATATATATATTTTTTTTTTATTATCACTTTTGTACGTGATTCATTTATCGCCCATTACCACAGGTGAAAAATAAGAGACAGGGTGTAGGTCCTGACCGGTTTCGACTTTATTTCCAAGCTTGGAAATAAAGTCGAAACCGGTCACGACCTACACCCCTTCTCTTATTTTTCACCTGTGGTAATGTGTGAGATGTATATATATATATATATATATATATATATATATATATATATATATATATATATATATATATATATATATGTATATATATATATATATATATATATATATATATATATATATATATATATATATATATATATATATATATATATATATATATATATATATATATATATATATATATATATATATATATATATATATATATATATATATATATATATATATATATATATATATATATATATATATATATATATATATATATATATATATATATATATATATATATATATATATATATATATATATATATATATATATATATATATATATATATATATATATATATATATATAGTGCCTTGTATATAAAAAAAGCCTAGAAACCCTAACTCATCGTGAGCCCTCCGGTACTTCGTAATTTGTTACATATTTGTATATATTTTGGAATTTTCTTTTGATAGATATTGTCTTTCCTTGTAGGAGTTTTTCAGTGTCTGAAAGTGTGATAGACCTTGACAGAAGCCTCAAGCAGAGTTCATCTGTTTTTAATTTGGATATATTTCTAAATTTAGCGGGGGTTTAAGCGTAATTGAACGACCAATGAGTTTACAAGCACAAAAGTTAACACTGGTAGGTATGGTTTTTGTATACATAACTATGAAACACTCACCTATGGAAGAGTCGCATTCCTTTCATCAAAGCCTATTGAACGACCCTTACTTTACGCCAGTTGTTAGATGTCCAGTACAGGTTACTTTACCGAGGTATGATGAGGAAGTAATGTTGGTATTGGTGATGATTATAATGGAGATGATGCTGAAAGTACAGTGATTAATAGCTGTTGGAGTGCATTGGCCATTTTAACTTCGAACTTGTGCTTCAGAGCCATCTTAACAGATTCCAAAAATACTTTACATAGAGGAGAGATATTATATTATTATACATACATACATATATACATACACACACACACACACACACACACACACACACACACACACACATATATATATATATATATATATATATATATATATATATATATATATATATATATATATATATATATATATATATATATATATATATATATATATATATAATGGCCTGGTAGAAAGTTAAAATTTACTCTTTCAAAAATATCCATTTCCTGCTGTGCACCGTCACTAACGACATACTTTACAGAAATGGGTAACGAACACCCTCACTAGTCTCAACATCGCTACTTGCGATAATAATGTTCCCCGTGTACAAGATGCATAAAGTGGCAGGGTTCTCTTCCTTATTGAGTTAAAGGACAACACATACTCTGAATGGCTTATTTGAGCAGTTTTTTTTTTTTTTTTTTTTTTTTTTTTTGCTAATTCGGAAGACTTGTTGATGAACGTCACATACTCCTAGAGGTGCGTTGAGGATCAAAAATGAAAATTTAAAAAAAATCTTGCATAAGATTTTCCGGATATAACAAAAGAAGTTCTAGGATTCAAGGCCCTAAAGCCTATCAGTAGATTAGGAAACGAAAAAATGTTAAAAGTTCGAAAAGAAATTGGAAGAGACAAGCGAAGCAGAAGATATCTTCATGAAAAGTTTTATCATAAAAACATGCATTTAGTGCAATGTAATTTAGTTCCCTAAATGACTGAGTGAAGATACTCGCTAAGATTGGTATCTGTAGCTCCAATGTTATGTGGAATTATGGGAATGAACAAACTAGTATCTAATCGAATGGAAGCTGTCCTGGATGTCTTCCACATCCAATGGACCTAACCGCATGCATGTAGTGTAGACATTGGCTATATATATGAAAAGCTTATACGTCACACGTATTTTATGAATTACAATACACAGTAGATTTTTTATTAATAAGTGTGGCAAAGGGCATTATAAAGAACCTTGAGAGAATATTTAGCTGTTGCCTGGCACGCATCCTGATTATGAAAATTGTATACGTGTCAGGCGCATCAGATATTCTTGAAGCGTGTGAACATCCGTGCCTAGCAACAAGACTTTGTGAGTGCGTTCGCTGGAAATGTCCAGTTTCCGGTTAATTCGTTCGTACATGCGTTTTTTTTTTTTTGGGGGGGGGCCGCGGCGGAGTCCCAGGGTGTGAAGGGATTAGTTATCAAACAAATTGTCTTTCCAAGATCAACACTGAGTATTATTAGAAGTCTTCGGTGAAGACTCTGTGGTTTGAGACCTGTCAATTAAGAACTGTGAACATTGCTGTTCGGAAGTAGGGAACATTTTAGTCTTCCCAAACTGTAGATTGTTCTTTTCATTTAACGTATATCTTAATTGAATTTGACCATTTTTACATTGTGCATACCTTATAAGTAACATGGGAGGAATTCCCATATCTTTATTTTTATGCATTTGTTTAATAGGGTTTTATTTGACTTCTTCAGATGTTTCGCCGAGGAAGAGGTTAAAATGTATTCATTGGGAATATACTGGACTTTGACCTATTTTGACCTATTGTGGTAAAAGTTTTAGGGAGAATAATTAGTTGAATATGATGGACTGTAATATGTTTGATCATTTGGTGAACATTAGTATTCCATTTCATTTCATCTCTTGTTTCTTGCAATCCAGTTGTTAAATCTTTTGTCAAATAAATTATTTTGGGTAACGCTTGTTTCGCTGTAGACGAGAGAGAGAGAGAGAGAGAGAGAGAGAGAGAGAGAGAGAGAGAGAGAGAGAGAGAGAGAGAGAGAGAGAGAGAGAGAATGCGGGTGTGTATGTACATAAGTACGTTGCAAGCAGCCTTTTTGATGCGGTCACTGTCAAGCTTACAATTGATGGGACTTCTCGACTTTTTAGCAAAAGATAAGCAATGAGATTCACTCTCGATTGTGTAACAGATTTTTGGTGAGCAGCAGGAACTACACTTGGGTATGTTATGCTGTTTAGGCACACTCTGAAGGGATTTATCATTTTACGAGGAAATTGAGATTTACATTAATTAGGGTGTGCCTTTTAGGTTGGTATATGTGCCTCTTTGCTGGCCCAGGAAGTTTTACAGTGAGATGAGAGAGCACTTTTTATTGAGGCATTTGCTTTGGTGGCTTATGTCGCAAGTGCTGAGTGCGTGCTTTGAAAGATTGGAAAGTGTTGTATTTGTTTTCAGGTTAGCTACGTATTTTGCTGCCATTATGATGAGAAGGGGTTATGTGAGTGTTACTATGGTTTTTTGTCTAGGTGGTTACTTGTAATGGGGGCTAATTAAGGGAGAGTTCTAGGTCACAGATATTTTATGAATTACAATACACAGTAGATGTTTGATTGATAAGTGTGGCAAAAGGCATTGTAAAGAACCTTGAGAGAACGTTTAGCTGTTGCCTGGTGCGTATCCTGATTATGAAAACTGTATACATGTCAGGTGCGTCAGATATTCTTGAGACGTGAGAACATCCCTGCCTAGCAACAAGACTTTGTGAGTGCATTCTCCGGAAATGTCCAGTTTCTGGTTAATTCGTTTGTACATGTGTTTTTTTGGGGGTGGAGTCCCAGACTGTGAAGGGAATAATTATCAAACAAATTGTCATTCCAAGATCAACACTTAATGTTATTAGAAGTCCTCGGTGAAGACTCTGTGGTTTGAGGCCAGTCGATTTAGAATTGTGAACATTGCTGTTTGGAGGTAGGGAACATTTTAGATTTCCCAAACTGTGGATTGTTCTTTTCATTTAACATATATCTTACTTGAATTTGACCATTTTTACACTGTGAGTACTTTATAAGTAACATGGGAGGAATTCCCATATCTTTATTTTTATGCATTTGTTTGATAAGGGTTTTATTTGACTTCTTCAGATGTTTCGCCGAGGAAGAGGTTAAAATGTATTCATTGGAAATGTACTGGACTTTGACTTATTTTGACCTATTGTTGGAAAAGTTTTTAGGGAGAATAATTAGTTGAATATGATGGACTGTAATATGTTTGATCACTTGGTGAACATTAGTATTCCATTTTATTTCATATATGCAACGTATATGGATACATTTTTTATTCCCCTTTCCTACAAATCTTGCATCAAGAAGATATATTACTGATCGACATCTCGAATTTTGTAACTTTGGTATAGATGGTACCCTGACTGATTTGTTCCTTCTCTTGGAATTCAGCTCATTTTAAAATTTCTTCCACTAATGTTACCTTAGCTATTGGTCTAGATAATAAAAGTTTCATGTTGAATCAAGTGTATACTGGAGAAAGACCCAAAGAATCAAATTTATTTTTCAGCTACTGATCCATTATAGTTATTAATGTCTACCATGTCTCACACTCTCTAAACACTTGGCTGGGTTGGCTATTTTTCCAAGACTGAAATAGATCATCCAATTCTATAGTTTTTCACCCCATTACCTTACTACATTTAACAGAATGGAAAAACCTGGGTAGCTTAAAACAAAAAAGGCCTTCACCCTCTCCAAATATTTAAGTTCGATGTTGCCTAAATGATGGAATATCTGATCGATAACATCGATGTTCGAATTAAGTTGGAATTAGCTCCGATTCATGGTTACTGTCACCACAGCATTACTGATATATTTAAAGAAACTCTTTAAAGGTTATATGGCCAACACCAAATTAAACACGCAAACGCAGGATTCGCCTCTCAATAAAGTCATATCTAAGAAATTATATGTCCATTTCCAAATGTCAGGCTTCACCGGAATGATTAAGAGAAATCCAGCATATTTTAGACACTGAATGATCCTTTTGCGTGATATGAATGTAAATGTGCCATATATTTTTTCTCATATTTACTATGAAAATGCTATAATCCTAAGGCTTGATTGACGACCCTCTGATCCGTTAAGACTCCTAGACCCTGGGAAGGCGCTGATGTTTTTAATCAAGCCAAAAATAAGTTGATGGAAGGTAACCTAGTGACGAAAATAGTAGTTTGAGATTCAATTTAATGTTTCATACTCAAGCTGACGACAACAGAAAAATATCATTTTCAGGGCATCATGAGTAATTGATCAAAAGAAAGCATTTCATGCCTATTGCAAAGCGGGACCCTAAGCAAGAGTATATTAAAAGGAGTTAAGAGGGTATGTGGGAACAGGGACGATACGTACAGGAAGAGAAGCAATAAATACGAGAAGTAAAGAGTACGATATGAATTCCAAACTTGGGCAAAAACACACAGTTTCGTTACATTCAAGTGACTACTTAATGTCTTTCAAGATACCTACAATAAGATTAAACAATAAGATTAAACCTTTTGATATTTATTGTGAGTGGTCTACCTTCCTACAAGCAGTTAGGAAGAAAGTATTGGATGGATTTTCCATTTACCAAAGGTCTCCATAGGAAATGTCTATTTTTACCCTTTGTGTTTTAAAAGTCTAAGATATTAAATGTCATTTACGAATATTGAAAAAAAAAATCCACCATATAAGTTTTATTCAAGTGGCAAGAGAGCATGTAATTTAAATTCATTATTTCCCGCATTTCCAATGTATGCATGTTGTGCATAGTAATTACAAGAATCTTTGTCAACACTGATCAGTGTATATTAATAAGTATTAGTATACGTATTATTCCTTCTATAAAAAAACATCTCCGATAAGGAAGGTAAATGAATAAAGTATTTTCTAATAAATAACTTCCATGCATCTTTTATGCAGATATGATTTTCATTTCAAGTTTTAAGCCAGGTCTGTATGGACTAGAAGTAGGAGGTGAAAACGCACACAGGGTGATGTTGCTAATGCAATTCCTGTGAGAAATGTTTCGTACTTGCAATCTGGATAATGCAATGGTATACAGAGCAGGTGAGATGGAAAGACGGTACATGACCAGCGTTATATTCTTTCGAAGTTGAGAAAGTAGGATAGCGTGTGCATATTGTATGTACGTTCATTGCCTGCTTGTGGGCCGAATGAAAATGCTACTTTTCGTAGTTATACTTCCTTGTGTATATTATATGACTGTGAACAATAGTAGTTTCTGCCTATCTCTCAGTCTTTCCTCTTTATCCAACTGCGTCCATTTACTGTTACTATTTCGCTATGACTGTTTTGTTTTTGGGCTGTTATTATCATTAACAGTAATAATTGTAGTAGTAGTAGTAGTAGTAGTAGTAGTAGTAGTAGTAGTAGTAGTATACTCATACCGTCATCAAGAATTACAATAGAAGTTATGGTAGAGATTGAAAACCCAGAACCTAGTTACGTTCCTCAGTTATACAAGGTGGGCGATAGTGAAAGAGGTGGGTGCTTCCCTGAATAATGATAATAGTAAACGAAGAGTTTATTTTCCGTAGGCTATCGTTATTTACACAGAGAAAATATATGAATTCGAATTATTTATTATTGTTAATGTCCATTTTTCCTTTTTCTACCAATTTTCCAGAAAATTGTTTGGTAAGTTTCTTAGCCTTGGTATCATTTTAAAATAATGCTTTTAACCATTACCGGTGAAAAGCAACCAGTTTGAAGCACTTGAATGTAATTTTTAAAAAATTTTAATGAAACCTAGAAGGTGGGCACCTTAATTCTTAGTGAGTATTGCCTGCTATATCTTTTAGCTTGGCTAATTTGTTAAAGGAATAGGTTAACCTAAAGCTGAGGTATTAAAGCTCAAGGTCTCTGTTTTTCTTTTAAATCCTCGCCTTGGCGTTTGCACTTCACGTCGAATGAAGAAACAGCTGGTTTTAAACTGTGAGTTTTTTTCACCGCCTCCAGTCTGCTAAAAGACGGCTGGTTGACTCTTCTAAAACCCTTTTGATCACATAGTCTCTCCTTTTACCTCCTATTATACTTATTCAAACCAAAAGAATGTTAGTTAGATCATATACAGAAGATCAAGGAAAACAGTTACAATGGTGTATCACTTAATAACGATACAAAACAATGATAGAAATTTGCGTTTAACTTGAAACCGGATTTATAAATTTAGGGGAAATAATATTATTGTGTTTTTATCCATTCAATGATTTACCATTATTTCCATTTCCATTAGTCTTCTGTGTATGATTCAATCAACATACTACTATACGATACACGCGTTAGATAATCCAACAGCACTTTTAAAAGCTTCCTCTCATCACATATTAATTCATCATTATCGCTAGGATATGTGACGGTTTTAACTCTGTGGAAATGTCCTTCTTAATTTAAT
Organism: Macrobrachium rosenbergii; assembly: GCA_039081455.1. Classification (NCBI taxonomy): domain Eukaryota; kingdom Metazoa; phylum Arthropoda; class Malacostraca; order Decapoda; family Palaemonidae; genus Macrobrachium; species Macrobrachium rosenbergii. The sequence continues at coordinate 46,674,695 of JANJGK010000020.1, read as the reverse complement.
CTTATCAACAACAAATAGAACAAAGATTGATATCACTGACGATGCTACAAGAAAAAGCGTTGTAATAGATTTTTAAGCACTTTGTTTCATGTTATAATGAAAATAATTGAATAGATCTTATAATGATTTTTATGACTACGTTCTTACAATAATCATTTTAGCATATGATAAGTTTCAAAGGAACTGTTAAAAGGGATTGTTGTAGCTTGTAAACTAGAAGGAAAACTTTATGCTTCAGTAATACTTTTATACGAAAGAAATTTAAAAGGCCATTAACTAGCACAGCTCGCGTGTTTGTGCATATTTATGCAAGTATACGAGTGTTTTATTTTTTTATTGAGCTTTTAGAAATAAACGCAAGGGTGTGTGCGTTACCGCATATGAGAGGGCGCGATTTTTCGAGTCATTTTGCTAAAATGATTTTTTTTTTCTTAATCTGCCTGAAATCAACAAGCGAATCTCTCTTGTATCGTTTCCTTACATCCTTATTTTATCATCGCCTTAGTCTTTCCTTCCCTCAACTGCACAGTTATCTTCATTTCATTCTTCTTTAATCTTTCTTTACTTCCTTTCTGCTAATATTATTTGTCACACCAAGGTTCTGGAATCCATCTTCAAAGAAATTTCTATGAATTTCTTCATTTAACAGGTGTTCATAAAATTCTTTCCACCTCTTCCTTACCTTATCCTCGTTGCACAAAACTACTCCATTCCTATCCTTAACCTGTTTTATATGGGAGTAGTTTTTGGTGTTCTTGTCCCTCGACTTTGCAATATTGTGAATTTTTCTCTCACCCTCAGGTGCTTCTAATGCTCTTGCCTTTTCTTGTGCAACTGCCTTCTTTACTTGTATCTTATATCTTTGGTACCGCTCCTTATCCTCTTGCTGTCCTACTTTTCCCAGATCTTTTTTGGCTTTCAACACCTCTTTCACTTCATCATTCCACCTCCAGGCTTCCTTATCATCAGGAGGTTTCTTTCCAGATGTCTTTCCCAACACCTCTCCACCAACTCTCTTTATCACCATACCGTTGTAATTCCATCATTCTTGCATTCCCTCTAGAAATCTGACTTCTCTCAATACTCTCTCCTTAAACTCATGCCTTGCTTCCTCCTCTTGCGTCAGCTTCCACCACTTGATTGTTGATGGGACACGTGCAGGCCTACTCCTTATTTCCAAGTCCATTACCACCACCCTTTGCTGTTCTGCCACACACTCTCCATTTCATAGTTTACAATTTCTCACCTCCTTCAGATGTGATCTTCTGCACATGAGGAAGTCAAATTGACTTTCTCTTGCTCCACTCTTGTATGCGATGTACTGATTTTCTTTCTTTTCAAACCAGGTGTTGACAATAGCCAAATCAAATGACACTGTGCAGTCCACAACTCTCTCTCCCTTGTCATTTCTCTCTCCAACCCCCTAACCATCATGCACCGTCTCAACAAGCTCTCTGGTCCTTCCTATGTGTCCATTAATGTCACCACCAAAAATTAATCCCTCTTCTGCTGGTATTTCACTCAACCTTCGGCCCATTTCCTCCCAAAATGCCACTTTCTCAACTTCATCACATCCTGCTCGAGGGGCGCACTCGTGATGTTGACTATTTTTCCATCTAGGCACAGTTTCACGACCACTGCTCTGTCACTTGTCCTCGTCATGCTTTATGCTGCCTTTTAAGCTTTTTGATAGAATTATTCCCACTCCATGTCTACCTTCCTTATTTGTTCCACCATACTTATATCCATATCCCACCTCTTTAATTCGATGAGTTAAGAGAGCATTGTGGCCATTACAACTACATATATATCTGGTAAAAAAGTGACCAGTAGACTTAACATATACATTTCAGCTTAAAAAGCAATAAAAACGATTGCCCACTTGGCTACGATGGTGAGGATGGGTCTACTCCAGCTCTAATAAATATATCTGAAAAGGACAGGTATATGTATGTAGGAGAGGCAATAGACTTTTATCCTTCTCGTGGTCAGGTCGACAACGTGACTTCATTGTGATTATGGTGACACAGGTTCGTTTCCCTCTATTGGACATCTCAACCACTTCAATTTCTTGCAATTGGATCGTTAGGCTTTGTAGTGACAAGCGTATCCAAAAAAGTGCGAAGAATTCGAGAAGTTAAGAGGGCATTGTGGCTATTACAATTACCTATGTATCTGGTAAAAAGTGACCAGTAGATTCTACATACACACACACACACAGACATATATATATATATATATATATATATATATATATATATATATATATATATATATATATATATATATATATATATATATATATATATATATATATATATGTGTGTGTGTGTGTGTGTGTGTGTGTGTGTGTGTGTGTGTGTGTGTGTGTGTGTGTGAGTGTGTGTGTGTGTGTGTATGTTGGTGGAAGACAGGAAATGCGACCGTAGTGACCAAGATAGGATCTGGTAAAACTGTCTTTCATTTAAGCACTCGAATATTCGAGGGTCACAAAGACAGGAGAGAGGGGTCAGTAGGTGAAAGGGTATGATTCAGACAACTGGTCATCAGGGTCAAATATAACATTTGCCTTGAGTCTCAATTTACTCTCATTTCTGATCGAATTGTTTTTCCGTGGAACCTCCAAACTTTGGCCGTTTAAAAACTTGTTTTTTGAAATGTGCATCTCGCTTAAGATAATGACACTCCTTCGACAGGATTTATAAATGATTCACTGCTACAACATTGCAGTACCATTACTAATGCACTAATCTTTATTACATATGACTTCCTTTGTATATTTAAGTACTTGATGCTCTTTTATTTAAGAGAAAAGCTCAAACACATGTAGGAAATGTATAAAGAATATGAAAGTGATACCAAAGAATGAACAAATTTAGCTTTAAGAGAAATAAAATTCAAGGCAAGTGTAGACCACTTATGATACCCGAATGATAATGAAGCAGTGCTAAAGAGTTGTGTTAAAACATTATAACCATGTTCTCATCTTCAGTTATGCTCAGTAATTAGGAATGTGGGACAGTAGAAGTTTTATATTTAAAGGTTGTATAAATCAGTAAAACACAGACGAATTCATTGTGAACATTCTTTTAACCACTTACTCTTCACCCTTGGTGAGCCAGCGTTTCATGATCACAGTTACATCCCTCTTAGTCATATCTAGCAAATTACTTGTGACTGCTTGCCAGAATTTTGATTTTTATTCCATAATATTCAAAGATGTGAGAATATATTACATAACTTGGTTTTATTAATGTAAGGGAACTCTCACTCGAGAATTTTTTATACCTTTAAGTTTATAGAAGCATGTTTAACAGCTATCAGATCTGAAATGCTATTATATGTGATTTTTAAATAAATCCGTGACTTATATGTACTATTAGACTGTAATTTGTCTCAGTGTTTACTTGTTAAAATATGTCGTTTTGTATGTTCTAAAAAGAAAGCCTTGTGATTAACTGCATAATAAACAAGTGAACTATTGCGATTCTACTAGAGAATAAGCAAAACTGTAAAGTGTATTTTTTTTTAATATTCGTTTCCTCTGAAATACAAAACTTTTTGAATCTAGCTATATCGTCCCACTACCTATGTTAGACTTTTTTTTTTGAGGGGGCAGGATCTTGTCCCTGATACGTTTAAGAAACAAACCTAAAAATACTATACTCAAATATTTTGAGTATAGGAATAATTAATGAAAATAAAACAAATAAAAAGAAACACCTCTGTCCTACGGGTAGATGAGGATAAGTTAAGATTAACAGCAGTTATTGAAAACTGTCTACTATGAGTGGGGTCTTTTATCCAGACTCAAGCATAAAAGCCTTCCTCCCTCCACATGAAAGGAAGTAGCACAGCTAGTACTAAGAACTAGTCACTCACAAGGGCCAAAACAACCAAAATTTATTTTTCTTTTCTCCAGTGCCCCTAATTTGAGGCACTGTCACAAACTGAAGTGCTTACCTGTCTGTTCCTTCTTACCTTTCCTTTTTCTCCTACTTATTAGTTGTGCTCTACTTACGCAGAGTGCATTTTCCCCTTAGTACAATTAGTTGTCTCCAAGTGTGTTAATTCCTAGGAATGCGCTGGCACCATGGTGCCACCCAAAGACAAAAGTCCTGTGTGACCAAGCTACACCTGTACTTCGAGATACCTTTCCACTGCACACTCAGCCACAGTGCCACCTTATTGAAAAGGTGCCACACCATTGAAGTGTCACCCAAATCTGAGGGACACGTCCTCAGTTCCAAAGTACGTCCAATCATCGTAGACACCCTTACCTACCAGAACCATGGCAACAGAACATTACAGAACCTTCATGAATCTGGGGAAGGAGGCAGGTCTCACGGGACAAGAACTTGCCAAGTGGGTCGAGGAGCAGCTGGATGACTTGGCCAAGCAAGAGAGGGAAGAAAGAGTGGAACAGTGGAAAGAAAAAAGAGGAACAGAGGAGGCATGACGAAGATCAGAGGAAGTATGCCGAAGAACAGAGGCAGCTGGAAGATGCAAGATAAGAGAAGAGAAGACATCATTAATTAACCCTCAAGGAAAGTGAGCTAGTGTTCAAAGAAAAGGAGCTCCAGCCTGGGAAGGCTTGAAGGGAAAATGATGAAGTTCTGGGTACTCAATAAGCCAATCAGAAGCATGGTTCGAGGAAATGGAGACTCTTTTCGAAAACTACAACACCACTGAGACCGAGCTAAGGTATTGTCTGGAAAATGACAAAGGCTCACCAGTACAAAAGGTCATAGAAAACTGAGCTTAAGGTACAATCTACCTAAAACAGGGTTCTTCCAACTTTTTCAGCTGTGGCCCAGTTTTTACTATGACATCATTCCCAGCTTCACGATGAATGAAACAATGATTCCAAGTTACATAATTACCTGCAGCCTCTGTTATCTTGCTCACAACACCACTGTGTTTTCCTGCCATATTTGCTGCTCCATCTGTAGTGACGCCCTTGCAGTTTGCCCAGTTCAATTTATATTTTCCAGTTACACAGTTATTCAAAACTCTGAAGATCTCTGACCCTGTTGTGTGTGTGTAAGTAAGGTCAAGCAGCACAATCTGTCCTCCAAGAAGTCATATTCCCATGGATATCTCACATAAACCAGGAGTGTTGCACAATTAGCTATATCAGTACTTTCATCCAGCTGGATAGTATATTCTTCAACAGCCTGGAGGCATGAAACCAACTGAAATTCCAATCTTCTGCAATACCTCTAATCCTCTGAGATACTGTTGTGTCACCGACAGGGACACATTTAATTTTCTCTGCTGATTTCTCATCAAGCACTGCAGTTACTATATCTAATTTAGCTGGAAGGATAAGTTTTTCACCATAAATATATGGCACTTTCTCTTTTGCTATTCGATAAACAAGTAGGTAAGAAGCCAGTTGCAATTTATCATTGTGAGTGGTTGATTTACTAAGGATTTTCACTGATAAATTCAATTGTTCTTTTTTCTTTGAAAAAATCTACTGATTTTCCAACTAGTTCAACATGTTTTGATTCAAGGTGCCTCTTTAATTGTGAAGGCTTCATACTTTCATTTACAGAACTTCTTTACAAATAACACACTGTGGCTGAGGTTCTTGTTTATCTTTATCATACTTAATAAATCCATACTTCAAGAATTCTTCACTATATTGCACTAGCCATAATTTATTCTTCTTAGCAGAAGGCTCAGAACAGGGCACAGGCGGCGATGATGCCTCGCCCATACCTGTACAAGACATAGCAGGCTTCTCTGTCATTGAGTTCGTCTGTTTGTCTTTCTCATCTGAACAAAAAGGCTTTGGTGCCTGAGTAGCAATGACACCCTTTCTAATAACAAATCGATCCATTTGATACGAGTGTGTTATATAACTAAAGGAGACTTTTGCACACTCCTAAAACTTAAATGTAACTAATCATGGTCTATTTCAAATCTGGAAGTACCCGTTGCAGGCTCACAGCTTACACGTTCAATTCACGTTCGCCACCCACACCACCAATGCATTACCCTGCACCTCTCTCTCTCTCTCTCTCTCTCTCTCTCTCTCTCTCTCTCTCTCTCTCTCTCTCTCTCTCACAAAAATAGAAGTTCTGATCATTATGATTAGACTCAGATATTCGTTAGGACTAGGTGGATCCATGTATGAATTCATATTTAACTTATTGTCATGTACATAATAATTTATATTTTATTTATGTGTTTATTTTTGTGAGCCCGAGACCAAGTGTGGAGGACTTGGTGACCCAGTAATGGGTTGCGACCCGTAGTTTGAAGAACCCTGAGTCTAAAGTGTCCTGGCAAAACCTGTCCTGTCTCATGTCTACCTATACTAAAATTCCTACCCTTTTGACAGTTAGGCTCTGTTCAAAACAACTCCTGCCCGTTGCTTCTTCCTACATCCTGAGCCCTCTTAATTTAACAAAGATAATGTCTGCTATTCGATTAAAGCAAGGAACAGAGATCAAACAGCTAATATTTATAATAGGTCCCCCTTAAAAAGGCCTTCTCTCCCTTTCAGGCATGAAGGTCTATACTAAGTAAGCTGTTCACCTCGAATACTTTACTCTCTTCCCTTAAACAGGCTTTTCCCACGCAGTGCTACTAGCTAAGGATGTACCTGACTCTAGAATGGGATACGAGCTTTAATAACTTACTACAGAATCCCAACACTACTTAAAGGTGCTTACAGATATTTACGTGCTACCTCTGATGATAGAGACATTCAGTCTTAGCCAAATGGTGCATTCCATTGTATTTTTTTAGAACATAACTTATTAGAACACTGCTGTAACAACAACATAAATGACAATGAACTAGCTAAGTTACAATATTCTCACAAGTATACAATGTCTTACACTAGAATTTGCAATCACAGTAAACAAAGATGTGATCTGAGTTCTTTAAATGAGTTTTTTTTTATTTGGAAAATGCTTGCCTCAACTGAGGTATTATGCCATGTGTGTCATGAGCTCAGTGGCTCTATTCACAATAATTACGATTACTGACTTCACAAGTTATACTTATGTAGTTACTGCCGCTCAATGCAAGATTTAAATGACAAGGTTGCTATTACTACTTACTGAATCTGGTCTAGGCTGTTACTAAGACAGAGATCATATTGGTTACCTCCTCTGGGCAAGAGCCAGGATCACTCTGAGCTGGAGAGGTCACTGTACCAAGGGGCACAAATGCCAGGATGAGCTCGTGGCTCTTTCAACTACTTGGCTTTCTTCTGCCCCCTCTTCTTCTTCTGGTTCCTCCAAGGCCTATCTATGTCAGTCCTAGGAGGTGATAAGGGCACTAATTCTGGGGAAAGGCCAGGAGGGCTAGCAGATGCTAGTCAGGGATAATCTCAGAGGCTACAGGAGGGCTCCCTACTCCAGCTGCTGCAACAACCAGAGCAAGGGTGGTCTCACCCTCTGCATCCGGTGAGGCCAGTTCCTGGTCTCCCAGATAAGGTGTAGCAGTTCAATCCACCTGAGGATCATCCTTTGGGGACAGATTTGGTGAGGAAGAAGTATCGGGTGCTGGAGGCTCACATGTTACTAGAATTAATGTGGTGAAGGTTCCTGGATCTCCTGCAGGAGGATCCATTTCATGATCTGGACCTGTCACAGGGTCCAGTTCTTGTGGTTGCTCAATGTCCGTAATGGACAGAGTGGCAGTGCTCAGAGCTTGGAAGTGGCACTTGCAGAGATTGATTGTGAGGCATGCCTGAAGAGGGGTCCAGAGGTGTAATACCTTGAGGATACCTTGAGTTGAACTGAGACAGAGATTCCTGTCCCAGCTGGAGGTCAAAGCCTCTTGGAGATTCCTGATTTAGGGTGTCCTCTGGGCGTTGCTTATTTGGGCAGCCCTCCCAATTAGTGGAGTGTCTCTTGGCATGCTCTACAGGTGTTCTGCTTCCCTTGAGTGTCCTTTTGTGGAGAGGGAGGACTTCATTGGTGGCCATCCTTCCATGGAGAGGGAGGACTAGGCCTGAAATTGATTTGCGTGAGCCCTTTCTGTTGACCACTGTGGTGTACGGAAGGTGTTTCTTCATGTTTTGGTGACACACCAGCCAAAGTGGCTGTGCTCTTGGATAGTGACTCTACAGTCGGTGCTTCCATTGAGGAGGTAGCTTGGCTGAGAAATGGTGGTGGGGAAGGGCTTCCCCAGAGGAGGTCCTGACCCAACAGGAATTCCACTCCGGGCCTGATTCCACTCACCACGCCAAGGCAGTGAGGTAGCATGCTCCAAGGTGTTGTAATTGGAGTTCGACTGTGGAAATGGTTTTGGTGTGGCCATCTACCCACCCATTTCATCTCCTACCGAGTTTTCTCATGAACTGTGGCTCTGGCTAGCACTTGGGGCCTGGCAATCAGGCTAACATCTGTTGTAGTGTCTGTGACCGGCAGGGCCATTATCTTTGCATTATCTCTCCCAGCGGTAAGTCAGATTTTGACAATTACTCACAGTTCTCTTTCCCTTCGACTGCAACTCTCATTTTTTTGTGTTTCAAGTTTTCCTCTCTTAAACAGTCATTGACTAAGAAAATCTTAGTAAAAGCATATCCCATTTATGAAGTCAGATATATTAAGTACAATTATTGTTGCCTAGTGGAATTGCATAAGTTATCCTCCATAGTGTTAAAGTGATGTTTTTGATCTAAGATTCATTCCTTGCAATTAATTAATGATGCGTGAGAGTTTCTGTAGTACAGGAGTGTTATCTGGATACGTCGCTTTCAGAATTGTGTACACCTTGGACCTGCCCATCCTCTTGTTTAGAGCCTCAATTCACATGTTTGCAGCAATTTGCCGTATAGAAGCGTCATAAGATGCCCCGAGCCATTGCGTTAATCACCCTTTATGCTGAGATACTTTATGTCCGAAGTGGGACGAAGTTGGAGCTGTTGTTAGCTCCTGTAAGGAATCAGTTCACATTTTTATTTTACTTTGTTGAAACTATTTGTTTTGAGTAATGTTATTGATTTAATTTATGTGGTTCACAATAAATCTCTATATTCAGTAACTCCAGTCTCAACTGGCGACCTGATCTAATTATATTATTCATCTGTCTTTATCTCAGGTAACTTTAGCCTTAACTGACAGGATTATGTTGGTCTAGGTAAAGCAAGGCTAAACTTGCAGTCTTTTTTACAGATTCCAAACTTGGCAGTGAAGCAAGTAAGCCCACTACTATTGAATCATGCAGTGGAGTTTCAGCAAGCTATTGACAAGAGGAAGGAGTTCGAATGATGGAGGAGTGAATGTAATTTTTTTTATTTTGCAAGTCTACATGAAATTTTCTTTTTAAGAATGGCTCTCTTTGTCCTTTTCAACTTTCGTTAGCTTGCAAGGCAATAATAATTGTTAAATAGATATTTACATTCCGCAAAATAATCAATTAATGATAATGTGAGGCTTACAAATTTTATTTGAAAAATTCAATGATTAATTGTTAGATGCTCTCATCGACTAACCGCAATGTTCATAAGTTCTCTATCCAAAAATGAATGGGTAAAGGTCTTCAGAATTTATACAGTGGATTTAATGCTATACATCCTAGCATATTTTGCATTTCTGCCAGTTTTTTTTATATTGAACTGAAAATCTACAATTAATTTCTCAGTTTTTAGGCTTCAAACAATTTGGTTTAAAGTTTCTATGCACATATTTCAACACTTTATTTCTCTCTCTTTTTCAGGTATATGCTCAAAAAGTCTTCGGACATGCAATCAATGGAATGAAATTAAAAATTTCAGTTTATTGATTGCAGATATTCAAACTAATTTTCTGAACCACTTTGTATGTTTGTTATAAGAGAAAATGTCAAGCTTTGAGAAATTATTATTAAAGATATGAAAAACACACCTACAAAAGATTTATTGATGGTAATGATATTCTTGATAAGTATATCATTTTTCTGACCTTTAATAAACAACAATCTATACGATAAACCCAAAAACCAGAAATTATTGTAAAATGAATACCAAAAACAATTTGCAAAACATTTCTGCATTCTCTGGGAATTGTTAAAAAAAAACATTTCATTCATTTCACCCTTGGGTATGAAAGAAGAGCTATGAAAATAAAGCCCTTGAAAATACCTTCACGCATGGGGACTGGAAAAAACCGTGTTTGAAATATGACTAGCTTTTAGACTGATGGGAGAGAAGTGCAAAACTGGAAGGAGAAAAATCCCTACTATGTCTTTATTTCATTTGGAAGTAATAGCCTTCTAAAATTTTACTTAAGAAGTAGTATCAAGTAAAGGTATTCTCAAAATATGTAGGTTAAAGGTATCAGTAATTATATTAAATTGGTAACTTTTTCTTAGAAATATAATGTATTATTAATAACGTGTTTAATGAGCACTATTTGTAATTTGGGGTTATTAATATTGGACTGACTATCATCTAGAAATGTTAGATGATTACCGGCATGTAACGCAGATGTAAAAATATAAATGATTAAAATAATCGACCATATTAATCTAACATTAGGTGTCAGGAATCGCTTTACCAGTAATAGATACCTGAAATAATTTAACCCTGCAATATTTGATATATGTAGACGGTATTTACGATTCTTCCCTGAAATCCAATGCCTATGATCCTATTGAGTGTCAAAAGATCTAAAACAACAAAACTGTCAGTCTATACAATTTTCCAGTTATTTGAGACTAATTTCTGTTCACGACACACCTATATGTAGGAATCTCTCAAATTATCCGTTGACTTACCCATTAAAAAATCCCTTTCCAGTGAAATACAATTACGACACTCATATCGTCCACAAATCTCATTATATCTTCATTTTTATTCTTTAACCACATTCATCCCATTCCAGTCACCTCCATCCTCTTATTTCCGCTTACTCTCCCTCTCGACGGGTTTAATCATAAGCAACTTTCTCTTTATGGTAGAGTAAAGGATTGGTTCATTATAAAGAAAAGAATCTCTTTCGTGAATGGTGAACTTTGAAGAAGACGTAAAGTTATTTTGAGGACCATGAGCAACGTATAATTTGTACACCTTTATGATTCCCTGTCTCTGTGTCTCTGTCTTTCTCTCTCTCAAATTCTGATAAGAAGCATACATGGAAATTATATATTTGCAAGGGAGAGATATTATATATATATATTATATATATATATATATATATATATATATATATATATATATATATATATATATATATATATATATATATATATATATATATATATATATATACACACACACACACACACACACATATATATATATATATATATATATATATATATATATATATATATATATATATATATATATATATATATATATATATATATATATATATATATATATATATATATAACAGCTGAACAACCCTGTGCTTCCCGGGGAAACTTTGAAGGATTCAGAAAAATGTTCCTACATCTCCTTTGAATTGTTTTGTCGTGTAAAGTATGTGCACTATAATCGAAAATGCTGTTCTTTCCTGTGATTTAATAATTATGTCTTGAATTCATTAAAGAAGACTCTCTGTTTAAGGAAAAGGTGACTGCCATATAGACTCTGCAACGAACAGAAATTCACATATACCGAAAGGTTACTAGGTGAAGAGATTCACTCATGGAAATGAATAGCGGATGAAACATTGGAGAGACTATATGGGAGACCCTTTGACGCATTATGTACTTATACCCTACATGAACCAAAGAATGCCTCGTCAGTGATCGTATCAAGTCATATTTCAGAGCGAATGTCACACACGAACTGTCTCACCGTCAGCGAAAACCTTTGCTAACGTTGCCTTTCCCCTTGCCACACCCTCTCTCTCTCTCTCTCTCTCTCTCTCTCTCTCTCTCTCTCTCTCTCTCTCTCTACTTTTCAGTCACATCAGAACTTAACAGTGTGATTTTATAGTAATGACGGAAAAACAACCACAACTGATGAAAGACATGTCAGTATGTCTTCGGGGACGATGTGTGGTCTGAGCATTCACACAACTTTAGTTAACCAGGAACCGTTCTGTCGTCCGATTATCACCTCGTTTTCAAAACGGGTAAGCGATCGTTATCACATAAAACCAAGATGGCAGGCTGTCAGCTTGACAAATAGCTTCAGAATATCCGTAAGTTTTTAAGATACAGTGTCTGTTGGCTGTATAAATATTAAATTATTATCACAATGGAAATTTTAGACAGTGTAAAGGGAGCTGCAACTGTTTTCGGTTTCCTGAGCGTGTACCGAATGCATTTCATTTCCTCTGGCGTTTCTGCGGGAAAGTGTAGGCCGAAGTCAGAATGGCCTAATATAGAAATTGACGTTATAAGTTTTCATTTTTTTTATCGAGCTAATAAACTATTATATTATTAATTATCATAGCTCATTATAAAAATTCACGTAAGTTCTGATAAAAAAATGGTGTTATAGGGGATTTATTGTTGCAGGTCAATCATACGTCTGACAGTGCCAGGAAGAAAAGCTGTAGTGTCCAGGAGAAAAGTGACCATTAACCCATAAAACACCTGAAGGAAAACCTGACGGAATTGGTAAAAACGAAAATTTCATTTAATTTGTCTGTGTTTGATGTCTGTTACAGGGCTAGGGGGTTGATTTTGAGTTATGAACCTTCCTGGGGTGGCATAGGTGCCGTGTGTCAAACTTTGTTTGGGTCTGTCAAGCGGTTTGGATTTCTATAGAGAAGATTTTATTTATTATTAAAGTAGTTTAACCAGACCACTGAGCTGACTTTCAGCTCTCATAGGGCTGGCCTCTATAGAGAAGAAACATATAAACATTCACTATATATATATATATATATATATATATATATATATATATATATATATATATATATATATATATATATATATATGCTTAACAAATCACAGCAGATGCACGTGACTTCAGTGTATACGCGAATCCAACAGGAAAGTGACAGGCAGAAGATCAGTACCAAGCATTTTCACGTTTATTAACGCATCGTCTGGGCATAAATGAGACACGGATGAAAAGAAAGTTACAAAGTAAACAAAAACAACAAGAATACCAGATGGTTAATTGTCAAAAGGTAATAAACAGAAAGATAATTCAGGATCATCCGGGATCAAGCAGTCACAAACTAAAACTATATACTTAACCATAAAAGATACGAAACCTTACCCATTCAAATTGCAGAAACATGTATAAAACTGGATATTAATTTTGCTGATATTTATCAACACCTTTTTTAATTGTGAAGGCCTCAAGATTAAACAACCCAAGATATAATTTAGAATACTTCCATTATTTATCTTGATAAAACAAGATTCAATGGTATTCCTTTTTACTGTGTTGTTGCACGGGACTCAAGATCTTGCTTCACTCCAGGTAATAGGATGATCTAAATCTCTCATATGTACGAATAATTGGGCAGTTCTCACAGAATATTGGTGTTGTTTGATTCGTTGTGAAAGTGATTTTTCAGTTTGTCCATAATATGTTTTTTTTATTTTTTTTACTTTTTACAAGGAATTTCATAGATGCAGCCAGAAACACCTTTAGGAGATTTTTTTTATGACTAAATTCTTGACATTAAAATTACTGAAAACGACATTTATGTTGAAAAGCTTTGAAATTCTATGAATTTGTAAAAACCTTTCATTATACAGTAATTTTGAGAATATGATGCTTACTAAATTCAAGTTTGTTATTAGTTAAATAAAATGTTTTCCTGTCTCTTTTTCATGCTACATCTACAAAGGTCCTTGGATATTTAAGTTTCAAAGCAATATCATAAATATTTTTAATCTCAGCATCAATGAACTTCTGGCTAACAAACGCGTAAAGCCCTTAAGAGCACTCCAGAAAAGACAGAGAATTTAACATTTTGATGATGATAGGAATAATACTGAATAAAACAGGCAATGTTAGTTGATTTTCGAAAGACTGAAAAGGCGAAATTTCTATCATGTCTATGGACAGTTACACAAAGAAAATTCAAATTACTATTTCTTTCTTCCTCTATGGTAAATTTTATAAAAGGGACTAAATTATTCAGTTTAACCAGAAATTCCTGGAGATTTTCGTGAACTGGCCAGATACAGAAAATATCATCCACATACCTAAACCATATAGTAATATTTGCATGAAATTATTGGAGACAAAATTCTTACCAAAAATTTTGCCCCTAAAAGTTATATGGATTAGGTATGTGGATGATATTTTCTGTATGTAGCCACTTCACGAAAATCTATAGGAATTTCTGGTTAAGCGAAATAATTTAGTCCCTTCTATAAAATTTGCCGTAGAGGAAGAAAGAATTTGTAATTTCAATTTTCGCTCACATAACTGTCCATAGTAGGAATTTCACCTTTTCAGTCTTTCGAAAATCAATTAACATTGCCTCTTTTGTTCATTAAAAGAAATATCATTGAATCTTGGTTTATCAAGTCAAATAATGGAAGTGTTCTAAATTTAAGTTTTCGTTTGTTTAAACCTTGATACCCTCATAATTAACCCTTTGATTACGGCCGAGATGAGACCTCACACTTACCACAATCCGGAGGGTTTTCAGACGGTAGTCACCCGTAGCATGCTACCAGACGCACGAAATCGTAAACAATCATTGTAATAGCGTTTGTATTTGTTGTTTTGCTGCAAATTAACCTGTTTTATTTATATGATAATATTGTGATAGTAGCGATCCGTGATATAGATATTATGCAATTAATGTAACAACACAAATAAATAAACATAGGATAAGTACTATATATCGGGGTTTAGTGTTGCCAGAGGTATAAGCACTGCACTGATTGAGGATGACAGTCTTCTTTTTTTTTTGTCATTTTCTCTAATTCTGTTTGAATCCGTAAAGGACAGCTACATCACAGTTGTGTATTATAGTTAAAAATTATTTGTATATTCGTCAGAAAACTAATCATAAAGAATGTTCATCATTTTTATGGTTCCGCTTACTATTCCACTAGCTGGGCAAAAAAAAAAAAAAAATGAGAGAGAGAGAGAGAGAGAGAGAGAGAGAGAGAGAGAGAGAGAGAGGCGTGACAGAATAAAAATTTTTACCTATGATTTATTCCTTCTAATTGTACATCAATAACATTGGAGAGTAAGTAGACACAATCACAATATTGGTTGCAATATTAACCACATTTCTGGGTAATATTTTTATCAATGATCAAGCACCCAGCTGACAAGGGATACGCAATCTAGAAATTCAGATGAATTCTGCAGTGTTTGAAAAATGGTTTAAAACCCAGCTTCTTCCCAATATAGGGCCATCTGCCATCATAGTGTTGGATAACGCTTCTTATCATTCAGTTCGAATTAATAAACCTCCGACAATGTCTGCCAAAAAGGATGAAGTTAAAGACTGGCTAATAAAAAATTAGTAAAGTTGCAAAGACATTCATGTAAAGAAAATGATTACGTGATTGACAGACTGGCAAGAGATCATGGACATAGTGGTTAGGCTGCCTACATATCACTGCCAGTATAATGCAACAGAACTGATATGGGCGCAGGTGAAATCATACGTGGCAAAGAAGAATCATTTTAAAAAATCAGACCTGCTTCCTTTGGTCAAAGAAGCAATTGAATCCATATCTTCTGACAACTGGGCTAATGATGTGAGACATGCCGAAGATATAAAAAGAGATGACGCTTCAAGAGATGTTTGCATTGATAAATATATAGATTCTTTTGTTATCGATGTAGCATCCTCTGACGAGGATTCTTCATAAGTAATGTCTCCTCATACTTCGATTGTAAATAAATTTATTGCTTTCCCTTGTTGTGTGATATCCTGTTGAACACTGAAATTGAAATAAATTGAAATATAGATCTGTTTTTTCGACAGAAAGTGGCAGAAATATCTTTAAAAATCTACATATAACAGAAATGCCACAGCAGTGATGAGTTTCATATGACAGTGCTTTAAAAGCACAGGTAAATCTAATACTGTATAAATGTGTAATATATATATATATATATATATATATATATATATATATATATATATATATATATATATATATATATATATATATATATATATATATATATATATATATATATATATATATATATAATTGTGATATAGTTTTGAGCTTTTGAATTGCTTTCTTTCGTGCATGCCGTAATCCGTCTTTACCTCCTTGCTGTATCAAGGTTGAATTTTCACTGTACAGCTATAAAATAGCTCATAATAAACATTCTTTAAATATTGTTACACCCTATATATATATATATATATATATATATATATATATATATATATTTATATAATATATATATATATATATATATATATATATATATATATATATATATATATATATGGGTGTAACAATATTTAAAGAATATTTATTATGAGTTATTTTATAGCTGCACAGTGAAAATTCAACCTTGATACAGCAAGGAGGTAAAGACGGATCAGGGCATACACGAAAGAAAACAATTCAAAAGCTCAAAACTATATCACAATTATATGACTTCGATAACAGCAAAGGAACAGTAATAAAAAACTATAGTAGATGACGTAACTCAAGAACATTGCTCAGTACAGCATCCAAATAAACAAAACTGAAAATGAAAGCACATCTAGGTTTCCAAATTTCTTGCATCTGTCATTTTCATATATTGAATTTTTTTTTTTTTTTTATCTAAAATTTAAGTGGGACAACAAAACTTCATTCAGAACTTTCTATTATAGTACACGTGCTTGATAACAGGCGCAAACAATGAGAGCTTGAAGTCAGAAGGTTAATGGTCAGTTTAAGAGGGGCAAAGTCTCTTCCTAAAACGGTCGTACTATAGTAACCCCCCCCCCCCCGCCTTTCTTGTTTACTTGCTAACCTTGTTTACTCTTATTCAGTTTTCATCCTCTGGACTTTACTACTGAAGGTAATCTATTTCTTGTTTTGTCATTGTCATTTTTCAATCTTTAAAGCATTTTAATTTTGTAAGCTCTGTTGTCAGTTTTAATTAGTGTTTT
>JANJGK010000020.1:46644937-46657628 GCA_039081455.1 Macrobrachium rosenbergii | reverse complement strand
TATATATATATATATATATATATATATATATATATATATATATCAAAGCATAGCTTCATCATCAGGGCTAAAATATAAGAATAACAACAATTAAAATCAATAAATACGTCTCAGTAAAATTACTAACATTAAAATATAGATATTAAAACCGAAACATAAAAGTTAAAACCAGCCTGACGCCTCAAGAAAAGAAAACTGAGTGGCCAAGAAGGGCACTAAAAGGACGAAGAGACCTCTTAAGCAATAAACAGAGGGGCAGAGGAAGACTGATTATTCAAAGATGGAACCAGTTGTTTGATGGTTAATGACTCGAGGATATGGAGAGAAGTTTCATCACCAGCCTGCTCTAAGATTTCAAAATCGTCATAGGAAATACAAGCTTTGCATTGTTTAGAATGTTCCCTTATGTTAGAAAACTACTTCTTACTCAAGGTGCACCCTGTTCTATGGCTAACGACACGATGAGAGTCAACTCGCACTTTTAGCATTCTTTTGGTGGATCCGACGTAAGTCCCGAGATTACATCTCGGACAAGTATACTTATAGACCACCAAAGAACGCATAAGGTTGGGACCAGTGTCTTTTAAATCTAAAAGAAAGCCAATTGTTCTTGGATTCCTTAGAAGGGATTTGGGATTGAGATAGAAAAAGTATTTCTTTAAAATCTGCCTCAGCTTAGTTAAAAAATTTCCATCGTTCGTAAAAGGCAAAGAAACATACAAATCAAGTTTAGGTACTGTAGGTACAAGAATTTTTGGCTGAAATTTATTATTCAAGAATTTTTTTAGATGTTTCTCAAATAAAAGTTTGAGGTAGCAGTTATTCTGAAAGTATTTTTTAGGAACTCAAGCTCATTTTGAAAAGAGAGCCAGTCTGAAGAGAGAGAAAAGGCCTTGTGCTGTAACGTTAAAATACTATTAAGCTTAAAATTGTAAAAACATGAATTATAAAAATTTGAACCAAGACCAGAATACGTTTGTTTCCTGAAGACAGAAGTGGAGAAGTGCTGGTTGGATCTGGTAATTAACACATCAAGGAAAGGAAGGCACTCATTGTTTTCATGTTCAATGGTAAATGTAATACTAGGGTGGAGATTCTTGTCAAATTCTAAAAATTGTTCAGCAGCACCTTTACTTTGAAAAAGTAGAAAAGCATCATCAACATACCGTTTATAATATAAGGGGCGAAATGAGGATGAACAGTGGCTAAAAAGTATTTCCTCCAAATGACATAAAAACATTTGCCAGAACTGGACCCAACGGAGATCCCATAGCAACACCGTCGACCTGCTTATAATGCTTTCCATTGAATAAAAAGTCTGTGTCCAGCACAGCCAAATTTAAAAGTTTTTCAAAATCATCTCTATCAAACCCTTGATAGATAAAACCTGGTTCTATAAAAATCTTATCTAAGCTAATTCGTATCGTTGCCTGGAACGATACGAAATCTTACCAGATACAGATCGAGGTCCTAAGTAACAATCTCTTTGGAAAACACAGTGGAGTTAGTCAGGGATGCTCATTTTCTGAAAATGGTTGTAATAGTGGTACCAAAAATTTTGCTAACATAAAAGGCCAAAATAGGCCTTAGTGGAGTTCCTTCCTTGTGCACTTTCGGTAAGCCATATAAAACTCCATAAGAACCAGATGTGTACAGATCCGGATATGTATGTTCGCTAATTTTATTTCTGTCCTTAAGTGATTTTAGAAACCTATTAATTCTGTCTTCAACTTTTAAGATAGGTTGAAAGTTAGGAGAACCAGTGCATTCAAATTTTGACCGGTCAGATATGATAGTATTCATTTTTGCAACATAATTCTGTTTATTGAGAATTACAGTACCTTTGCCTTTATCAGGTTTAGTGATGACCAAGTTTTTTTTAGAGACAACTGTTTAAGAATGTTAAAATCATCTTTCGTAAGGAAAGGCAACCAGCCACTCCTGAAATTCAAAAAAGAATATGCATGTATGTATGTATATATATATATATATATATATATATATATATATATATATATATATATATATATATATATATATATATATATATATATATATATATATATATATATATATATATATATATATATATTCATATATATATATATATATATATATATATATATATATATATATATATATATATATATATATATATATATATATATATATATATATATATATATGTTGTTCTGTGCATTAATACACTTGCTAATAGGACCTCATGGACGCTGGATGGTATCTAGCAGAGATATTTATACAAGAAAAGTTTCAAGCTTTCTAGGACAAACAATCCTCCTTGTCAAGTATCCGTAGAATGGCCGGACACGCAGTCCAGCTGTATTTATATGTGTGTGGGGGGAGTGGATGCACAGAGATGGATTGGTTCAGGAGATTTAAAAGAATTTATGGAGGGAGAGCCATGGTGGAAGTGAGAACTTATGGGAAAGTGAGAAGAAGGATAGCAATGACAGGCAACAGATCCGGTTCCCCAAGAAATGCATAGCAGACTATGTGGCAGTGAAATCGCTGGATATGATACGATAGAGAGACACCGACGAACATCCGTTTCCTGTTTTTGTAGAAGAGATCTTGAAGGAAGACATAAGGAAAAAAAACCGAATTGGAAGAATTAAGGATGAAGAGCAGAAAAATCAGAATAGAATTGACAGAGAAATACGGAGGCACCAGTTTAGACAACGTTTTCAAAGGAATTGAAGGTGATGTAAAGGTATGTGCAGGCTGCAGTTCACAACTACACGAGAATAGAGTCGCTGCCATTTTCGATAGTGTTTCGTCAATCTTAGCTAACATTTATATGGGATAGTTTGAGACGGAAGAGGTGGGTAAATTAAATAAAGGAAACTTAAACATCAATAAATGGTTAAAATGTGGGGATGACATCCTGATTATTTATAAGGGAGAAGGGAAGAACTACACAATTTCCTAGTAAACATAAATAAACTAAATGTACAAACCAAATTCACAATAGAAGAAGAGAAGCTTGGAGAAATTCCTTTCTTGGATGTACTGGTAAAGAGGGAAAGGGAAAATTTAAAATTTAAGGTACACAGAAAGAAAACACATACCAATTCGTACTTACATATGTTCCCTATTCATAGGAACAATATTAAAATGGGAGTAATGACAGGTTGGCCATCAGGGCTTATACTGTAGGACTTGCAGTCCCGAATTCTTAGATGAAGAGCTGGAATGCTTGAGGGAATTTTAGGAGATTAGGATACCCTAAGTATTGGTGGGAACAGGCACATCATTAAGGCAAGAAAAAAACTATCTTGGGGAGAGGAAAGGGATAATAAAGGAACATTTGAAAAGGAAGAAAATAATTACAGTACCAGACAACAACACTAATAATCCCATCAACAGGAAGCTATATAATTTCAAATTTATAGGCAGTTACAAAAACACCATTCGGCATAATATAGTTAGAAATAAAAAGTCGGTAGAGGGGGGTAAGAGGTAACGGTGGTGGTGGTGATAAATGGCAGTATGTCCAGATTGTGAAGGGCATTACTTCGGTGAAAGCTGCAAATTTTGCAAAGAACGAGGAAAACAACATATACAAAACATAAGGCACTATAATCAGACATCAGCAGTTGCCAATCAGTGCTGGGAAAAAGCCATAAAATAGACTGGGAGAATATAAATTTTTTATACAGGAATACTAACAAAACGGCCAGACTGATTGTAGAGAATGCCTTCATAACATGTCCAAACAGTGTAATGGCAGGCAATACTGGAAACGGATTTCAAGATAGCCTATCAAGAAAAATCGTACGCTCTACAATACAAAAGAAACACAAAAACACAAGAGACCACATGGACAACAATGAGCACCTGGGAGAAGCCGTAGGCAGAGAAAAGCCAAAGTCACGAGGGCGGTACCACTCAGGAGAAAGGTAAGCCAGCATACAGACTTGGAAAAACAAGTGATTTAATCCACTCCCCCACACACATATAATTACAGCTGGACTACGCATCCAGCTGTTATATGGATACTTGGCAATGAGGACTGTTTGTTCTAGAAAGCTTGTAACTTTTTTTGAATAAATATCTCAGCTATATAACATCCAGTTTCAATGAGGTCCTGTTAGTAAATATGTATATATATATATATATATATATATATATATATATATATATATATATATATATATATATATATATATATATATATATATATATATATATATATATATATATATATATATATATATATATATATATATATATATATATATATATATATATATATATATATATATATATATATATATATATATATATATATATATATATATATATATATATATATATATATATATATATATATATATATATATATATATATATATATATATATATAT
This sequence comes from Macrobrachium rosenbergii, assembly GCA_039081455.1. Lineage (NCBI taxonomy): Eukaryota > Metazoa > Arthropoda > Malacostraca > Decapoda > Palaemonidae > Macrobrachium > Macrobrachium rosenbergii. The sequence continues at coordinate 46,653,240 of JANJGK010000020.1, read as the reverse complement.
ATATATACATATATATTAATAGCTCTATAAAAGGCATTTTATTTTTTATCTACCTTGAAGAGGATACAAAAACAAATCTTGGTAGCTCTGGCCTCCATCCCTCCATGCTGCATGTCGAATCTCTCTCCCTCTCCCTCTCTCTCTCCCTCTCTCACGCTCTCAGGAATTCTAAGAAAATCTATATCTAAACTGATGTGCATAAATCAAACCTGGCATACAAAAATAAACTTTATTTTGCAAACCCAGTATGAGACTATTTAAACAAAAGACAAGCTAAAGCATAATATTTAGCCACCACCTCCGACGTCAGTAAAACATAAGTGATAACAAAAGAGAAACCAAAGTCCCTTTCCTCCACCCTGTCACTAAGTTCTCCATATAAATACCAGGGTCAGTAAATCAAAGTCCAAATTAATACAAATGTCTGAACAGTCACCTAAGTCATTACCCATGCTTTTGCACAACTGTATGTCTTCTTCCATGGTACATCTGTCTATTAAAAACAAAAAAAACATATCACATTAAACTCCATACAAAATAATGTGGGATATTTCCCAAAACAAAATGAAATGAGTAAACAATAAAAAAAAAAAACAATGACATAAAAGACATTATAAAATACACGGCATGGTACTGAATATCAATGCACATTTCAACTCACCCCTTCAACAGGTAATTGGATCTTAGAACTTCACTATCTTCTGTGAACAGCTCCTTCAACAGCAATGAAACATTTTCTCTAGTGAATGGGAATTCCAATTCCTAGCTTGTTCAACATGTCCCAATGAATCACCTTTCACAAGAGTGCATTGCACCAAGCGTTTTCGCAACGCACAAGCTAATGTACGTTTTCCTAACATAGCCAAAAATCCAATTAGAACCAGACCGAAAAGTTCCATGGAAACTTCCTTCTTTGGGCACGTGTTACTGACTGATCGATTGCTGATCTTCAAAGGTAAATGTATGCTGAGCGCCGAAATAACAAGCACATACGCCTACTTACTAGGTTTGTTAAACATTTACCTACCCCCTCTTGACTGGCATCAGTCACTAATGTGAAAGGTAAAAAAAAATCAGGAAACTCCAAAACTGGAGGACTCATTAAAACCTTTTTGACTTTCTGAAAGGCTGCCTGCTGAGCCTCACCCCATTAAAACTATACACCATCCCTCAATGCGTCCATCAAAGGTGCTGACAACTCAGAAAACCTTTCACAAACCGGCAGAAAAATCTCGCCCTTCCCATGAACGAGCGGATATGTTTCTTAGTCTTAGGCATAGGAAAATCCACGATCGCTCTGACTTTGTCGTCATTTACTCGAACACCTTCTTTCTAAATGACATGTCCTAAATATACAATCTGACTCTTCAAGAAATCACACTTGGCTAGTTTAACCTTTAGGCCTGCCATTCTAAGCCTCCTAAGAACTTCCCTAAGCACTTCTAAATGTTGCTCCATAGAATCTGTAACAATTAAAATGCCATTCATATAAACAAAAACCTGTTTCCCCAACATCCCATGAAAGACAGTATTCACTAGCCACGTAAATGTCATAGGACTGCCTGGCAATCCAAAATGCATTCGTGTAAGTTCATAATGACCCTTGGGGATAGAAAATGCTGTAAGTTTCCTACTCTCTTCACTCAATGGTACGTACTTGCAAAAACCCTTGCATGATATCAATTGATGAATAAATATTCCTACTGCCAATCTCCACAAATAAATCTGGCAAACACGCCACCGGGTACCTATCTGGTAAGATCTTATCATTCAATTTTGTAAAATCTAAACAAACACGAACTGAACCATCTTCTTAGGTACTGCCAACAACGGGAAATTAAACGGTGATGAGCTAGGCCTAATTATACCTTTCTCCTCCCACTTGTTAACCTCTTGCTTCACCTGCTCCCTAATCTTAAAAGGTATAACATCTTCATATTCAGCTAACACCTCATCTAATCCTCTAGATATTCTGTATAGTCTGCTTCACCTAAATGATTGCTATAAATCTCCTTACCTTTATTTCAGCCTCTGAAAATTCATTGTGCTCTCCTAATAATATCACTGATTCAGCATCGTCATTCCTTTCCTCCAAATCTGCAATATAAGTATTCTTCTGATATCTCCTAACTGAATTATTGCAGTCTAACAGTTCCACCCATGTAACTCCATTATTTGACACTTTATTTACTGAAACTGTACTCACCACACCTTTAAGTTTCTCACTACCTTCCACCACACACACACACACACCTGTTTATTCACCTTTATATCTCTCACCTTCACTTTCACCATAGCAACCATACTTGGTTCTAAAATTATATCCTCCAACAAGATAGCTTTAAATATCTTTTCTCCTCATCATGAAGCTCAACTTCTCCCTGTGATTGGTCATCTCTTAGAACTTCCTCATTGTCTATACTTATTTCATCCTTATCTCCTACATCAGCCATACTCCCCTGGACTTCCCCAGCACCTATATTTGGAATAAAACCTCCAGTTTTCTATACAAGGGTGTATAGAAATGGCAATTCTCTTACACACTGGATGCCCTAATAAAACCTTATTACCCAAATTAACTACTCTCACTGCCAAAACTAATTCCTTTATGAACTGGTTCCCCAGCACAAAACAGATGTCCACCTCACCCACAACATCCAGTTTATGAGTTTGGACACGTTCTCTGAATGCCTTAACCGATACTGGGAAAACACCAGTTGATAAAAACCATAGTCCACCAAACTGACTGAAGCACCCATATCTACAAAAATCAAAATACTAAACGCAGTTATGGCTCCCTTCACCACAGGCATCAGTTCTCGTATATCTCCCTGAAGCTCTGTATGACATAAACAGTTTACCCTTTTCCCTCTGGCCCTTCGGCCCTCCAAAAATCCCATCTGTTTCTAGACTTCCGTTGATCCCCCTCCTGAGGAGCTTTCTTATAGCTACCACCAAAATTCTGAGTTCCTGGTCTAACATAACTCTTTTTGAGTGACGGGCAAAACTGCCAAAAATCTTCTATACTCAGAGATCCATCTTAGTATTTAGCCCGGTATAACTTCTTATTTTCTTACAATTTTCAGGTTCGAAACGATAGTTGCTGCAGACGTTTGAAGATGAAAAATCCTCCCTCTTTAGTTCGATAAAATTCATAACATTTCCAGATCCTGTTTGTTTAGGCTCCACTGCTGACAATGGAGGATGTAAATCCAAGAAATTGTTTTCCATTTGCATGCATTTTTAGAAAATACATGGTGACATATGGCTAACCACAATCTAATGATAAATCTAGTATTTATAGTCCTCTTGTACACACATGCAAATGTTTGCATGAAATGTGGAATAGATTGGAAGGAAAGTTGAAGTATTTCTGAGAACTGAGGTTGGAATGTATGAAGGGATTGCTGAGCCAACTTTCCTCAGCAGAAGTGAAGTGTGGCAGTTGAGAGCGAATACAAAATAAAATTTGAAACTGTACAAATGAATCATTTGCTTGGTAAATATGACAAAATAAGTAAACAGGTGAGAAGTGTAGCTATAGAAGCAATGGTAAAATGGGTAGGGTATGTGGAAGCATCATCTAGAAATGCTTCAGTCGTTTAGAAAGATTGAGGATAGCAAATTGGTGAAAAAAGTAGACAATCTAGAAGTGTTCGGAGGATGAAGGAAAAGATGGTCAAAAAAGGTGGGGGAAGCGAATTGGGAAAGGCCTCTGCTATAACCAGGAAGCAAAAGAATATGTGAAAAATAAAGAAAAATTCTTCTGATGCGTGGGATGAGCCTTTTGGGAAGGTGTAGAAAATGGCTAATTTTGTGGAACTTTTGTTTCCATAAAGGGGCTTCTGCACTTTATCAGTTTGATTTTGAATGTGATAGTGAGTTTCCCTTTTGTTTTTTCGGGAGACACGTCTTGCTATGGAAAGCTGCTTACTGCACTCCTTCTCTAAGCACGCATTTATACACACACACACACACACACACACACACACACACACACACACACACACACACACACACACACACACATATATATATATATATATATATATATATATATATATAATATATATATATATATATATATATATATATATATATATATATATATATATATATATATATATATATATATATATATATATATATATATATATATATATATATATTTATATACATATTAAATCACTCTGACACGTGGCATAGGCCTTGACCGGTTTCGGCTATATTGCTGAGACACTGACGTAGGCCTGATGCATGGTGGTAGAGATTCACAGTGCATTGCATATGCTAGGGGGGCATTGGGAACAAACATACAGTCCTTAGGAAACTAAAAATCAGCACCTGATAGGTGTCAAATGAAAGAGCGGCAACACTCATTTGCCTCTAGGTCAGGTACTTTGTTTACAAATATGGTTACATTACGCTTAAAAAACTGTACAGATTTCTTTTGTAATTTTCTAGAATCAAACTCATACATTCCTTGACTGATATTCATATTATTACAATAACTTTCCTTTATGAAACTTTACTAGATATTTTTTTCCAGTGCATTATTAGAATAAGCTATCTTTTTGTACCTGCCCAATTGATAGTGCGACTGTTTTCCTTAACATTTAAAACATTCCATCGACCACCTGTGCATATCTTACTCATTTTTTTAAAATCACTTTATTAATGATTTTTAAGAATGCGGGGATTATCTTTCATATTATTATTATATGGTAGTAAAGCATGTTTATGTTCTGTAAGGTTCTTGTTTATTTTGATACAGTGTCTGTTTTACCACTCCCAGTGCATAGTCTTATACATAATCAGGATAGTTCAATTTCTTGCCCGTAATCTTAATCTTATCTATTTCATCATCAGTGTATTCAGGGATACGTATTACTTTTGAAAATATAGATGTGGACACTGATTTCTTAACTTTATTGATTTGACCATAATGAAAATGAACATAGGCAGAAATATTAGTAGGTGTTCTATCAGCACTTCAGCGATGTATTTGTGTTAGGAAATCCAAAAAGGGAAGGCAACCTTCTTTTTCCACACTGAATTTAATTAGCGTTGATAATTGATTGAACTTGTCAAAGAAGTTACTTACATTTTCGTCACCTGGCCATATGCAAATTATGTCGTTAACTTACCTGAACCATGCTACATTGCGTGGAATGATTATGTTTAATGTTTTGCTTTCAAAAAATTCCATGTGCAAATTGCTTAACACTGGATATTAAGGGCTTCCTATGGCCATATAAAAATTGTGAGAGAAAAATTTCCCATTGAATTCACCAAATTTCGTCAATTTTATTCGAGTGCCGTTGTAAAATGGCATATCCACCTGTATGGTTTCTAATAAATCCAATAAAAACTCCAGGAGATCGTCAATAGGTATCTTTGTGAATAATGATTCCACGTCAAAACTCACGAGTCTGGATTCATTATTAATCAGCATACTGTTTAGCTGTATTATATTTATTAAGTCAACATTATTCCTTATATTAGCATCATAGATGTTCCGAGGTTTAGAATATCCACTAGGTGCTTTACAGGAGTGTGAGATGGGGAACCAATAGACCTAATAATTAGCATAGTGGAAAAATCTGTGATATTTTATTGTTCCATACATATGCGGCAGCGAAGGTGAGGTCGCAGACAGCTTTTTTAATCACAAACAACTTTTTTTTTTCACTTTCCAATTAAAATTACTCTTCACTTTCCAATCAAAGCTACTCTTCATATTGTTTAAAGGATTTTTATAAAATTCTTTGGATATATTTTCATCATTCAAAAGATTATCCATGTTTTCTATATACTCACTTCCATGTAAAATTACCAGCACATCAGATCAGTCGGTGTTCATCATATGTAATCTTTGTCATTTTTCAATTCACATTGCCAACCATGAACCTTTTAGTGACATTTAGGGTGTCTGACTTTTTCATATATCCACAAACAGTTCCCTTGACGATATTTACATTTTCACTGGTAAGGTCACTATGATTTTCAAGATTGCACAGTCCTTTGGAAATTTCTAATAACACCAGACTGGGAATATCCCCTTCGCTAATACTGCTATAGGAAAATGAGGATATAGATCTGAAACAGAAATATGATAATAAGATTAAATTGCTGTTACGAAGAAACCCAAACTGTTCGTTGCACTAGCTGATAAAGCTAAATTTAAACCGTAGCCTACGGTACTAGTCACATTTCTATAAAGGTGTTCGTTCGATGTTGTTGATTACAACGCAAGTATTATTCTTTAAATCCGATATGCTGTACCGTATTACAGCGTATCGTTTACGCAACAAAAATAGCCATATCAAATCAGACACAACCTTCATATACTGTACATTGCTTCACTAAGAAATGACTGTTCCATCAACGTACAGGAGTTCATGAGAAACCGTTTCACGTGTATTGTCATTGCCTGCCGTCGAGCTGAGATCAAAGACAAACTCTGAAGGTAATTACCATTTCCTCGTTACATCTGATGCACACAGAACATGAAATTGTCAGGTACATTCGCTTTGGGCCGCTGTAATGAGCTGAGAAGAAAAGAGACCTGCGTTTAGGATGGCACTGCTTTACAAAGGAGATATGGATCGTGTAAATTAGTTTAGGAGAGTTTCAGGTATATGGAACAGCAGTGTTTCTCATTAACCAACTAAAATAGATAGGATTTTATCCCGGGAACGTCCGGTCGTTTGGGTTGGCAGTTCAAGCATTCTCCAAATGAGAACAAATTTTCTTTGTAGACCCTCAACTGAGCCTCATAAGTTCTAGATTGCAAATAAACCAAATGTAACTGAAGCTAGCTACTATATATATATATATATATATATATATATATATATATATATATATATATATATATATATATATATATATATATATATATATATATATATATGTGGTAATCATATAACTTATTTTTTAAAAGCATTTATTGGTAAAGGATCGCAATTGACGGAGGGCTGTTGGTCAGAAAATATGGTAAACTATTAATGAAAAAAAGGTAAATTAAAGATAAATTTAAATACAAGTACACGCAAATAAATATTTCCTTGCGCAGGAAGAAAAGCCTGGTGAAAATAGCGTTTCAGGGTCTGGTTTTGCTTTACGAAAAAGATTTTTAAGAGAACGCGACTCTTTTATCTTAACAGATGTGAATAGTGATGCTGCTGATGAGCATTCTCTGTCCAAAAGTATTTGCAATAGTTTTATCAGTCACTGTACATACGAACAGTTTATGACAGAGTGACCGCATTAACTGAGCCACTCGCAGTCAGGTAAAATGGTTTCCACACACAGACACACACGCACACACACATACATATATACACACACACACACACACACACACACACACACACACACACACATATATATATATATATATATATATATATATATATATATATATATATATATATATATATATATATATATATATATATATATATATATATATATATATATATATTATATATATTGTTACGGGCCACTGTGCTTAAGCTAGTGACTGAATTCACGTAAAATGGCTGACCAGTGCAATGGGAGTGCTATGGCTTCCAATCCAGCATACCTCTCTCTCAATAACCCTTCCTTTAACCCATTCTCTGTGCTGCTGACATTTCTGTGCTTTTAGGCTTATGGGAGCGGTGCTTGCAGCTGCCACCATATTATGAAAGTTGCCCTGAGGCAACCACAGGACAGTCGAGAGGAGCATAGCCCAGGAGATTGGTCAATTCTGCAGTTAGGAGCTGTTTCGAGCGGATGTATATTCCTGCTCTACCTCACTGAGGCTGCCATTTGCCTTGTGCCATGTAACACCGATTCTGGGACCCAAACTCATCAAGGAGTGATCATTTTGGATACACAGGAGCTCGGCGGCCCATTTTCCATTGACTATATTCTGTTTTCTTTACTTTTTACCAAAAAACTTTCCCACATTCCCCAGTGGTCTCCCATGTGTATCTCTTTTTTCCTTTGTCACTTTATGTCCCACCTTGGACCCCATACCACTTTTCCATGCTACAGCCACCCATTGTTTGCATGCTTAGTTAATTTCCAGATTAGGAAAAGGGTTAGTACAGTGTCTTTTGACTGAGTGTGCTGTCCATGTGCTTCCTTGAGTGGTTAGAGCAATCTCTAAACATTTGTGCATGATATTACTGTGAGTTAGGATAACTCGATGATATAGTTGGGCCTTAATGCATGCTATTCTTAGAGTTAATAAGACACCATCTCTTTCGGAGGGATGCCTTTATCATGTGTGATGTAGGACAAGTCTCAGC
>JANJGK010000020.1:46612437-46639937 GCA_039081455.1 Macrobrachium rosenbergii | reverse complement strand
TTCCACAGCTGCAGACCTAGTAACAGGAGAACTTGCATTAGGTTTATCATCACTCTCAACATTAGGGTAGACTTGTGTGTCCTCATTCGAATTTTCTTGCGATAACAGGGGTATAAGAGTAGATACATGTCTCTTAGTGATTTCTTTTGTTTTTCCTTTCAACAAAACTGCACTAGTACTTTCACCTAGACTATTAAATTCTAAACTCTTTATTATACCCATTGGATAATTATAAGGTTTGCAGCTTTGTTCTTTTATAAGAACAATATCACCTACATTCAACTTCTTATGAGGTTTGGGTTTGTACCTTTCCAATTTATCTGTAGCTTGAACAATAAGGTTAACTAAAAAACTCATTATGGTATCTGTCTTTCAAAACTTGCCTTACTTTGCGTAGTTCAGAATAGTTGTCTCTAATAATATCATTGGGACTTCTACTTGACCAGTTTGGATCATCCTCTATAGGGTGTAATAACGGTATAATATTAACAGAATGCAATTCATATCCCCTTGTAAGCCACTCTGGTGTAATTGGAGAAGCAATATCATCTTGTACATTTCTAAGACATTCCTTAAAGGCGATTGGCCTCTTGTTTATTACATGAACTACCTCATGAGTTAAAAATTCAAAATCATGTAAGGAAAGAATAGCCTTACCAATTGATGAAAATATAAGCTTCTTTACCTGTTTCACCAAAGATTCTACTAAAGAACCTAGCTCACTTTTGCCTTTCACAAAATGCTCAAACTTAATTGATTTTACCTTATGCTCAGTGAAATACATTTGAGTTTCGGCATCTTTGATGAAGTCTTGAATTATCTTGGTCCCAGAAACAAGCTGTGATCCCAAGTCAGAAAAAACCATTTGAGGCAAACCCCATTCAAAGGTATGTAGTTGGAATGCTCTGAGGAATTCCTTAGTAGAATAATCTTGACATAACTTAAGATTGACAGACCTGGACCATAGACAGGTTATACAAAGAATCCAAACCTTCTGCTTTGAATTGCTTACTTTCACTTCAAAGGGTCCTATGTAATCCATGAAAACATAGCTATATGGAATTGAGGGAGGATCTACCCTGAAATCTCTATAAGCATTTTGATTATATTGCACAGATTTACCATTAAAACGTCTGCATACAATACACTTTCTGAGTACTTTTTTCACCACAGAAAAGCAGTGGGGGATCCAAAACCTTTTTCGGAGCTCTGACAAGACACTAAAACAACCAGCATGATTACGCATTTTATGTAAATCTTGTATTATCAACTCAGTGACATGAGATTTCTTGGGAAGCAACAGCGGAAAAATGTATGGACGACCTTCTTGCCATCTCCCGAATTTTGACTTTACCCTAAGTAAACCATTCTTATCAACATAAATATTGAGCTGTTTCACAAGGTTAGGAATATCTTTTATCCTTTTGCTTTTTGATTCAAAGTAAGTAAAAATCTCCGGAAAATTATTCCGTTGAAGAGCAGAAATTATTTGGGTAATAGCCAGCTCATGAAATTCCTGAAAATCCATGCTTTCTTCTTGCAAGTTAGGGTTTAATCTACCTTTAAGTTTATGAACAAATTGAAGAACTCTTGCATGTATTTTGACTACCTTCGAGAAACTAGAAAACTTATCTGGGTCCACTAAAGGGTCTTCCATAAGGATGTTTTGACTACAGGCAACAAAGGAATTAGACTCAATTTTAGAATTAATATTGGGATTTGGAACTATAAAGGACATTATGTCACAGCTTTGACTACTGCTATCTTCAATTAAATATGAGGGGCCCTTTATGTAATTCCTTTTACTCAATTGTTTACTTGAAATGCATCTTGTAACCAAGTCTGCTGGATTTTCAACCCCTGAAATGAAATGAAAATTAATGGGATGTACAGTACAATATTTACTGATTTGTTGAATTCTGTTCATTGCAAACGCTGTGCGCCTTTGCATTTTTTCAAACTTATTGCAATATGAATTCACCCATGAAAGGGCAACTAAGCTGTCACTATAAATGGCAAGATCAACGACTTTGATGGGTACAGTACACTGTGGTCCAGATAAACCATTGAATATCTCTATTAAAGATTCTACTCCTAAAGCAATGGCTTGTAATTCTAAAGAAGGAACCGATTTTGTCTCAAGTTTATTATTTATGATCCTGTTCTTTGACAATACAAAAGTCAAATCATTAGTGCAAAGATTATGAACATAAATTACTACTCCATATATTTTTGTGCTAGCATCAGTACAAGCAACCAACCTAAATTTATCTTCTCACTTACCAAGCACCCTAGGAACCTCAATGGATGAGGAGGAATTCACTTGATTAGCTATATTTTTCCATTCATTGTATTGAGTTTCACTCAAAGGGGTATCCCATGACAAGCTTTTATTACACTGCAGATTATGCATGAAAAGACGAGCACGATTCAAAATGGGTGCATTAAAATTATAAATATCATACTGTTCAGCAATGGATTTTAGCACAAGTCTCTTTGTATTTGCATTCTTATTCAAGTAAAGAGGATTAGTACTTAAGGTATCAGTAGAACGGTCCAAAGTAACCCCAGAAGTTTCACTTTATCATGGTTAATATTTGAGTCCTTGTTAATCTTTGACTGAAGATTCAGATCATTTGTTACTATTTGTTGTACTTCAAACTTATAAGGGTTAAATATAGAATTTAACAACTCATATCCTTGACTTAAATGTAATTCACTATTTGTGGTGAATGCTCCATTATCCATATATATGCACTGATATATTAAATGCTTTAGATGCTTGATAAAAGGGGGATCATCAACACTATCCACAATCAGAATTTTATATAAGCCTAGCATCAACAAGGCAGGAGAACATCTTAAACCAAATGGTAACCTCCTATTCATATAAGCCTCAACCGTGTAGTGTTGTTTAGCTACATTCCGGTACCATAAGCATAATAGTTTTGAAGAGTCTACCATAGATAACTGTATCATATTGAAAGCTTTACTAAGGTCAAACAGCAGCAGTTTAGAATCAAACCTTAAATGTAAGAGTGCAACGGAAATTTTCTGATTAAGAGAGGGACCACTATGCATTGCTTGATTATGAGAAACTGTAAGTGGGAAATCACTATCATTGCCACTAAGATTTGACAAATAAACTACCCTGCATTTAGTAGATTCTCTTTTTAGTCTGAACACACCCATATGAGGCAAGAATGAACAACCAGGATTTTCATGAATAAATTGTTCAAGATTGGGAATATGTTCTAAGATTCCTAACTTAAGTTGTTCTTTGAAACTTTCATCCATAAGTGACAAGTAAGGTTTTTTAATTAATTTCTTGAAATTAGAATCAAGGATTCTTTTAGCCAAATCAAAATTAAGTCCCAACAAATGAGAAAAATCAGTTCTCCATAATAGTGGCATTAATAATCTACCTTCATCTGTACGACTTGTGTGTTCCAAAACAAACTTAACTAAACCCTTATCCAATTCAGAAGTGCTATCATCCTTGACCTCACATGAATAAAATGAAGACTTCAAAATATCATCAGTTGCCCGTTCCAGTTCCCTCCTATCTATTTTACTATGGGCATCCATCACAACAAAGTTAGTACTTGTCTCTGTATCATAATTAACAAATGTTCTATCATAATTTGAATCCACTGGTTTAGAAAAATTATTCTCCTGATTATGATATACATCACTTTTACATAATTTTACAGGTAAATGTGCTAAGTTACCTAAATAAGAGGTGGTTTTACCTAACAGCATAACCCCAAGAGGAGTATCTGCATAAACAGAGTTATGACCTATGCCAAATGATATTTCATTAGAAGTTAGACAGTATGCAGAATTAGATCCTAGAACAAGATCTATATCAGAAATAGCCTCAATACATTCATACAGTTTTTTATCTACTAATGTATAACCTTTGCTTACAAAAGTCTCCGCTATTGCTGTTAAACCAGGTAACTTAATATTTATCTTTATTTCTGGTATACATACAGCCTCTATTTCATAGCTTTTCTTACCAATATTAATGTTTAGTCTAACAACTTTAGTGCAATACTGTTTTGGCCCATTAAATCCATTTACTTTTAGAACCACATTGTTCTTCAAAACTTCTAAACCAAGCTCCTCAGCAAGAGAATCTAAAATAAAGTTACACTGGCTACCTTCATCCTTTAAAACCCTTACTTGATACCTGTTATTAACAACACATGTAAAAGTTGGCAAGATAGAGTCCCCACTGAAATGGTTCTGAAATGTACCTACAACTATAGAATTGGTACTGACATCCTCCTGACTTTGTTTATCGACAGAATCCACTTGTTTATCAACTTTGTCCACTTTAAATTTAGGGCATAAAAAGCTGAAATGCCAATTTACACAGCTACACCTTCTCTTAAATTTAAATTTACACTTATCTGTTTTATGATTAATTTGACCACACTTAATACAGCCATTAAGTTCAACAAGCTTTTTAACCTTACTTGGAGGATCCACAAAAATTGGACAACGGTAAATGGGATGATCATATTTAACCTTGTCTTTCTCACATAAAACACACACATAAGTTTTAGCCTTTGAGTCAAGAGAAACAGCAAGATTCACAGTTTTACTGTTGGGGATACCCTTATCCTTATAATCGTGATGCTTAGGGTTACTGGGCTTTTTCTTTTTAAATTTTTCTTGCAAGTTACAGTACCTTTCGGAAGCTGCAAAGAAGTTATCATTCAATTCCTTTAGCGTAGGATGGGTACTATTAGTGATTTGAATCATTTGCTCTTTAAAACTGTCGTTTAATCCTGACCAGAAAAAATACTGCAAAAATTCATCTGCTCCTATGTTAAGTAACCTTACCGATTCTGTCAGCCTTTTCATTTGGCTTATGTACTCAAAGGGGTCTTGATCAAATGAAAGCTTCATACTACTAAGCTGCTTAACAGTATTAGCTATTTGTATCTCTTTAGAGGCAAAGGCAAACTCCAGCAAGGCCTTAGCATTTGCATAAGACTGCTTATTTATTTCCAGAGTCTATCAAAACTAGTGCACGTCCACTCAATTGCTGCTTAAGGAGCAAAAACTTATCATACTCAGGGTAATTGTAACGAGAAATAGTAGACTCGAATGAACTAATAAATTTTGAAAAACTTTCCTCAATACTACCTGTGAAATTTGGCAACGGTGCTACCGGACTCTTCAAAAGACCCTTACCTCTCTCTGTCGTAGGACAAGGCACAATAACATCTAGAGCAGCAATACACTCCAATAATTTATCAGAATATTCACTACATCGTTCCATTTCATTTTCAAGATCAGATTCTTCAAATGTTTCAGCAAACTTTAAACACTGAATTTCAGAATTCAACTTCTTCAAATCATCAGACAATGAGAGTAACTTGGAACGTTTGACCAACTTCTCCCTTTCACTAAGGAAATGAAAGTCTCCAATGACATTATGAATCTGAGTAACCTGACCACGCATATATTTGCGCATATTAAATTTAGCCTTTAAATTACTAGCATCCATTTTCAAATCTGTGACAATCTAAATCAACTATACAACTATTTAGGCAACAAGACAAATTCAGAATTCAAAATTCAAAAATGTATATCCAAGGAGATACTCACTGCAATAGCTCGAACCAACCATGAACTGTTCAAACTCTCAAGTCCCTGTTAGGGCGCCATTTATTGAATATTGAAAAAATTTTATAAAAACGAATGATTTCAATTAAGGTTTTAATCAAAATTATATTTAAAATGAACAATATATTCTGCTATTATCACTCAATTCATAGTAAGACAAATACAATCTTCACTTAATTAAAGTATCAATGGTTGGTTCTGGATATGCAGATGGGCAGTACGTAGTTCTCCAGGTTCACTGATAGGTTCACTAACAACACGAACACCTAAAGCTGTAATAGCCAGAGAAAATACCACATTACACACCTAACATTCCACGACCTAACTTTCAAAATTGCACTCAAAATTAAACATGAAAACCACACTACAGCTGCAAGTACTAATAAAAAATACTAAATCCTTTAACAACTGTAAATTAATAATTAGCGTGGTGAACACGAAACAAATCTGAAATGAGCACCAAGTACGTAATGAGCAAGAATATATAAATTTTCCAGTAACAATTGAGGACAGAGAGTGCAGCGAATTATTTACCCTAGATAAACAATTGCTAAGCTCACTACAGAATTCACCTCGTAATTAAACTGATAATGAAGGAACCCACCGGCAGTTGAAGCTCTCTGCTGTACTGAACAGATCATGGCTGAGGTTTAGAGGCGATGATGATGATTCGCCGAGCTATAACAGGAGCACTCCAAGGAGGAGAAGTTAGATTTCCATTCTCCGCTGCTACGAAATTAACACAGTAATTCAAAATTCCTCTTGAAGGTGAGAGATGTGGAGTTGTAGTGTTGACGTGGCGGTAGCAGTAAGAAGAATCTCCTTTTTCCAAGGCGTTGCTGTTTACCTTGGCTCGTATTGGAATATTTCTGTAACGGCAATTGTTTGGCAGTTACGTCCTTTTATACAAACAACCAGACAACCTCTTAGGAGCTGGGTTATCAATTATCAGTTTAAATTTTAACGTGAACTCCAGCTGCTAAGATTGTTTATCCATGTAAATAATTAACAATAAGGAATTACTCTAAACAAAATAATATAAGAAAATAAGCCCCATATTGAAATTTCATACATATATATATATATATCCTTAGAAGACGGAGCTGCAGCTCTAGGTACATCTCTCCAGGGGAAGCATAGGGAAAGGCGTCGTACTCAGGTACATTTATTTTGCCAACGTTTCACGATTCATAATCGCATCCTCAAGGCTATAATAAAGATACAAACGAACTTAAAACCAAGCACTGCATAATCCATTAAAATTACGCAATATTTAATAAAATTTAATGAACATCAGCATGTAGAAAGCTTGAAAATAATTTATGAACAACTTAAAACAGGAAAATATACTAAACATTAAAAATATGTACAAAATATCTATAAGATTCTAAAAACAGTAAAAAATATTTAAAACATTTAAAACACTAAAAAATTTAAGGCTATTCTGTACCTTATCCTCGCAAAGGACGGGCAGTGACTGAAAGAGTTTCGTAAAAACAAACAACGCACCTTAAGCAATAAACAACTGTACAGAGGAGGATTGCATATTTAAAGACGGAACTATCTTTTTTATCATAATGGACTCCAAGATTGTTAGGTCGTTTTCATTATGTACTTGACCTATAATTGCAGTCCTTATCTTCAATGTATGCTTTGCATGACCTAGAATGGTTCCTAATATTTGACTGTTCGGGATTTGATAATCTACTGCCCGTTCTAAAACTTACGCCCCTGTGGGAATCTATTCTCACCTTGAGTAGCCTCTTCGTACAACCCACATAAGTCCCGTGATCACATCTCGGGCACGTATATTTATAAATAACATTAGATTTTAGAAGAGGACTAAGGCGGTCTTTCATTCTGAACAGGGATCCGATCGTTAATGGATTTTTTGGAACTATTTTAAGGTTTAGGGCCGGGAATTCTTTTTGAAGTATCGTCAGGAACTTTTTCCTGAAAAGGTCATCATGTAAAAAAGGGAAGCTGGCAAACATTTTCAATTTTGGTGCTGTCGAAACTGATGGTACCTCCATGAACCTAGCATTTAGCATTTTCCTTAGCATTTTAAGCAATAGTTTGTCTGGAAAGCAGTTATTTTTAAGATACTGGGAAAGAAAGTTAATTTCCTCATTAAAAGTAAACCAATTAGAGGTATGGGAGAAGGCCCTGTGGAGGAGAGTTGAGATAGTGTTGAGTTTAAAACTATAAAAACAAGAACTATAAAAATTGATACCTAACACAGTAAAGTCTTTTTTCTAAAAACCCCAGTGAAGAAGCCTTGTTCATTCCTGGACACTAAAACATCTAGAAAGGGAAGCTTGTTGATGAAGAAGAAAATAACACGCTTCCCTTTCTAGATGTTTTAGTGTCCAGGAATGAACAAGGCTTCTTCACTGGGGTTTTTAGAAAAAAGACTTTTACTGGGTTAGGTATCAATCTTTATAATTCTTGTTTTTATAGTTTTAAACTCAACACTATCTCAACTCTCCTCCACAGGGCCTTCTCCCATACCTCTAATTGGTTTACTTTTAATGAGGAAATTAACTTTCTTTCCCAGTATCTTAAAAATAACTGCTTTCCAGACAAACTATTGTTTAAAATGCTAAGGAAAATGCTAAATGCTAGGTTCATGGAGGTACCATCAGTTTCGACAGCACCAAAATTGAAAATGTTTGCCAGCTTCCCTTTTTTACATGATGACCTTTTCAGGAAAAAGTTCCTGACGATAATTCAAAAAGAATTCCCGGCCCTAAACCTTAAAATAGTTCCAAAAAATCCATTAACGATCGGATCCCTGTTCAGAATGAAAGACCGCCTTAGTCCTCTTCTAAAATCTAATGTTATTTATAAATATACGTGCCCGAGATGTGATCACGGGACTTATGTGGGTTGTACGAAGAGGCTACTCAAGGTGAGAATAGATTCCCACAGGGGCGTAAGTTTTAGAACGGGCAGTAGATTATCAAATCCCGAACAGTCAAATATTAGGAACCATTCTAGGTCATGCAAAGCATACATTGAAGATAAGGACTGCAATTATAGGTCAAGTACATAATGAAAACGACCTAACAATCTTGGAGTCCATTATGATAAAAAAGATAGTTCCGTCTTTAAATATGCAATCCTCCTCTGTACAGTTGTTTATTGCTTAAGGTGCGTTGTTTGTTTTTACGAAACTCTTTCAGTCACTGCCCGTCCTTTGCGAGGATAAGGTACAGAATAGCCTTAAATTTTTTAGTGTTTTAAATGTTTTAAATATTTTTTACTGTTTTTAGAATCTTATAGATATTTTGTACATATTTTTAATGTTTAGTATAATTTCCTGTTTTAAGTTGTTCATAAATAATTTTCAAGCTTTCTACATGCTGATGTTCATTAAATTTGATTAAATATTGCGTAATTTTAATGGATTATGCAGTGCTTGGTTTTAAGTTCGTTTGTATCTTTATTATAGCCTTGAGGATACGATTATGAATCGTGAAACGTTGGCAAAATAAATGTACCTGAGTACGACGCCTTTCCCTATGCTTCCCCTGGAGATATATATATATATATATATATATATATATATATATATATATATATATATATATATATATATATATATATATATATATATATATATATATATATATATATAAGCGAATCTCACAGGAAAATGACAGGCAAAAGTTCAGTACCAAGCGCTTTCACGTTTATCAACACATCGTCCGAGTTAATAAACGCGAAAGCGCTTGGTACGGAACTTCTGCCTGTCATTTTCCTGTGGGATTCGCTTATACACTGAATTCACGTGTATCTACTGTGATTTTTTAAATATGTATATATATATATATATATATATATATATATATATATATATATATATATATATATATATATATATATATATATATATATATATGTATATATATATATGTATATATATATATATATATATATATATATATATATATATATATATATATATATATATATATATATATACCGTATATGCGGGTTACAGGCGACCTTTTAACCTAAAAAATCTCCCTCCAAAATGGGTGGTCGTTCTATACGCCGAATATAAAAGTCAAACCTTAAATACTGCCGAGATATTTATAGTATATATATATATATATATATATATATATATATATATATATATATATATATATATATATATATATATATATATATATATATATATATATATATATATATATATATATATATACATATATATATATATATATATATATATATATATATATATATATATATATATATATATATATATATATATATATACATACATACTCGTATATATATGCCGGCTTACAAGGCGATCTTTTAACACTAACAAATCTCACCCCAAAAATGGATGGTCGTTTTATACGCCAAGTATAAAAGGCAAACCTTAAATCCTGCCGAGATATCTAATGACCGGCTAACTCCTGAAGTGTCGATAGTTGTGTCAATAGTTAACTACCGTTACAACTATCGACAATTTAAACAAAACAACTGTAATAACGGTAAAAACCGTTGGTAATTTAAGTGAATCACAGCGACACAACTATCGATATTGTAAATAAAACAACGGTAATTTCAGTAATTACCGTAGGTATTACTATAATTAGAATTTAGGATGAGCGAGCTCTCATTGTTACTAGCTTTATCCAGAGTACCATTGTTATAAGGAAATAATATTAGACAGTTTTGTTATTGAAACTTATTTTACAATGCACTTTTAATATCGACAGATAATTTGAAGTTACCAAAAGGGTGTATCAGGGTAGTCTAGCTTTTTTGCTTATGAGGCAGCAGTGTTCGTAGTTCCTAGTCATGTTTGACTTACGAGCCTTCTTTACTACAGGCGAATATTTCCTCGGTAGTATTTTATAATCAAACTAAAGGGTTTTGTTATATCGATAGTTCCCCAGTCATCCTTAATATCGGGGTACTTTCCAATTTCAAAGGAATACATTCATGCGGATCTACTTTCCAGCGGGTATTACTCCGCTGATAATGACGTCACGGGAGTTGAGCATTTTGTCGTGATGTTTACCGTCCATTTTTCCTAAGGGAATACAAAATATTTTTTCACATAATGTTGAGCTTTGCCAAACATTTTAAAATCTTGAAGATACAGATTTTACGCTATATTGGCGTGATAATTCCAATAATTATTGATTTTATTTATGTGCCAACTAATTTACATCAGCTGATAGTGTTATTCAGTTTAATAAATTGGGGGTCGTCTTATACGGCGAACATACCTCTAATCCTACAGTTTTACATGAAAAATGCGGGTCCCCTTATAGCCGTCATAGCTGTATGTATATATACATATATATATATATATATATATATATATATATATATATATATATATATATATATATATATATATATATATATATATATATATATATATATATATATATATATATATATATATATATATATATATATATATATATATATATATATATATATATATATATATTTGGGTGCGTGTGCGTCAGTACCCATTATAGGTTTCCAAGGTAAAATGCCCTAGAGCAGATCCTTATTTATTAACTTGATTGATTTACACTTTTTTTTTATAACTGAGTCTTGGCGTTGTTTAAGAATATCTTAGGTACGATGTTGTTTTCTTGTTATCAATTTTTTTCTCATAAAATGAACGAGAGGCTAATCACAATGAAAAATAAAAAAGGCTTACGGGGTTATACACTTATGGTGTGTAAAGAAATTTTCTTTGCGCTGTCAAATAATTCTAAATATGGCATAATGGAAACAGTACACCGATCCTATCGAATTAAGTTTTCTTGACTTTAATGCACCAGCATAATAAGATTAAGTACCACTTAATCTTTTTATGCTGCCCTTAATGAGTCAACTAGGCCTCTACATTATGTCTTGTGAAAATTCTAGTTCTCATATTTGCTTGCGCACTATACAGAAAGCTTTTAACACACTTGTGCCCACTACTCGCCTATTCAGACTCTCTCTTTTAACTGAGACACTTCCATGACGGTTATGTATTTACATATTTGTGTGTAAGTTTTTTTGTACACAGAAACAAACTCGCACAGACCTAGTTCCTTGAAAATTGAAATAAGCAGTAGTAGGCCTACATGCTTAATGAGGATAAATGTAAAAACGATTATGGCCAAATTTGATACTTGATCATCTTATACCGATTAATTATGGAGCTCAGAGACCTTAGCTTTCCAGGAAGACTTTCTCACGTCCTTCCAGTAGAAGCCTGGAAGAAAAAGGGTGCTCCCTTTTGGCCATTGTGCTTTCCACCGATTTCAAATGGGATATTTGTCATTGAAGGTTATTCTTTTTTTTATTTTTATATGGATACTATATATAAAGAGAGAGAGAGAGAGAGAGAGAGAGAGAGAGAGAGAGAGAGAGAGAGAGAGAGAGAGAGAGAGAGAGAGGAAAATTGACAATTTCGAAAATGTCAGTCAATTTTGACACTGGCAATTGATTTCAGGTTTCAGTCCACACAGACAGTCAGACAGACAGAAGGAAGGAGTGAGGTGAGAGAGAAAGTGGGAAATGAAGGGGGTTTTTTAGAGGAGGAAATACAGGGTAACCACGAAAAAAATATCCAGCCGTTATCAAAAATAAAATTTACCAAGTTCATGGCCAAACTGACTCTTCAGGCTTGGACGTGAGTAGGTCCCCCTTGATAAGCAGAGTCACTGGACTCCATAATTCATCCAGCAAAGAGCCGAATTTATTATAGAAGGCCTCTGTGCTTCTCTTGGAAGCACCAGATGGTACCTGGTAACACTAGGGACCAAAGATTTCCTCCGGAATCCGCAGAGGATACCCTCTAATAGCCAAAAGGAATAGATGAATATTTAAAAAAAAAAAAGACACAACGCAACTTCTGCTTCCTTAACTTCCTTTAAGACACGGAATCTATTCTGGAGCCAACTATAAGTCTAAACCGCCAAGAATGGATTCAATTTCTTCAAGGAGCTTTAAAAAGCAGGAACTGCGTTACATCTTTTTCGGAAACTAAATGAAATCAATTTAATTAATTGAAGCTATCCTCCGGGGATTCCAGAGGGAATCATTTGTTCCCAGTGTAGCCGGTGTGCCCTCTGGTGCTTCTCGAGAAGCCCAACTTCCCTGTTTTATAAAGTGGACTTCTTTGGGGGCTTAAAGTCCAGATACATATAAAGTAAAGACACTAGCTATCAATTGCAGTTTTAATTGGTTTTTCACAAGGCCTCAGAAAGACCCTTCAATGAGGTCACAACACTAAACCCTTTTCCATTCTAGAAAAACCACCATTTGTCTAATTCACAACTTATAATATAGACTTGAATAATTCGACTGCAAAAAAGGACAGAGACTTTTTGACTCTCGTGACTTAATTGCTGCGAATGTTAACTGAAGTTCAGTGACTCGACTTCGTCTTCTCGTTAGGCAGCTTTTGAGCGTCTCCGTTGGAAGTTTCTGACTGACTAGTTTTCCTCAGCAAATTAATTTGATTGCAGAAGGAATAACGGAGTTCGTAGAAGTTACTGCGTTTGGTTGTGAAGTAAGAGTTTTTCCTTTCACTTTACACACACACATCATCATCATCATCATCATCATTATCATTAACCGTTGAAAACTAAAATTCCTCACTGACAGGTCTCAGGGGGAGGAGCGACAAACCTCATTTGTGCTTAGCTCAGGTACTACCTTTACAAATATTATTATCCTTTTTCCATGCATATCTACTACCTTCCTTAACATTTATACATTTACACGGTTCTCTTGAAATTATAGGATCATGTTTGTACATGCTTTGTTTGATATTTATATTTTTATAATAATTCACATAAAACTAGAATTAAAATTATATTTTTTTCCAGTGCGTTATTAGAGTAAACCATCTTTTTTACCCCGGCCGGTTGCTTGTATGGACAAAATTTCCGTTGTTCACCCACGCATACCTTACACATTTCTTATGCCGTTCTATTCTCTTTTCCCGTGTTTTTCCCGTTGACAAGACTTACATGGAATCTGGTATACAAATTCTTCAGTATTCTCCGGAGAGTTCTTTGTAAATATACGTTTCATTGTTTTATTATTCCTAAATGCTACATTAACTCCAAAATCCTAATTAAGATGAGGGATGGTTATGATAATATTATTATACATGGTAGTACAAGCAGGTTTTCTGTGTTGTAAGTTTTCTTTTATACAGATTCTTTTTGCCCCTCTAATGCAGTTTCATGATATTTCAATTCCTTGCCTGTGTTCCTAATCTTATCTATTTCATCATCAATGCATTCAGGACTACATATACGCAATGCTCTTAAAAACATGGATGTGAACACTGATTTCTTAACCTTATTGTTTTGACCAGAATAAAAATGAACATAGGTGGAAGTATTAACAGGTTTTCTGTAAACACTGTGTTTAACCCCATTAGTAATTCTATGCATTTGGCAATCCAAATAGGGTAGGTTTTCCATTTCTATAGTGAATTTAAATGATGGTACTAACTTATTTACCTTTTCGTTCCCTGGCCATAAACAAATTATATTGTTAACATACCTGAACCAAATTACATTATGCAGAATGGCTGTGTTTAATATTTTGCTTTCTAAAAATTCCATATGCTAATTACTGAACACTGAAGATAAAGGGTTACCTGCTGCCATACCAAATTTTTTAGAGTAAAGTTTCCCATTGAGTTAAAATTTACATTATTTAGCGCATCATTTATTTAATTCTATTAATGTTTTGGAAAATGGTATATCCAGTAGCAACTCCAGGAGATCGTTCATAGGTATCTTTGTGAATAATGATAATGCATCAAAACTCACGAGCCTGGATTCATTGTTAATCTGCACACTCCTTTGTTTATTTATAAAGTCAACATACTTCCTCATAACCAAATAACCGATTAATATTGAATTCAATTAATCTTGCATCCAAAGTGCATTATTAATGATAGGGGCACCTACCCTGACCAGGATTCGCACCTGTGCCCTTTCGAGTTGCTACTCTAGAGACAGTTATTTATCCACCCAGGCAAACCTTTCAGTAGTATCGGGCATTTAGATACCCAAATATTAATTCATTTTTCAGAAAGGCTATTTTTGCTACACAAATTCACCATAATATGGACCATATTTTATGTTTACTTGCCTCAAAGCTATCATGTTGCCAGATGTGTGATACAGTCTCATACAAATAGAAACAAGTGTCATAAAGAAGGGTTGTGTCACATGTCACATGATATATACTTTCCCCTCAAAATAACGAATACCCATATTTCCATTAATAAGGGATATGCGTATCTTAACGGGATATTATTAGTAATCTTTCTGTACCTGCAGTTTAGTGATATGAATGGAAAATATTGTAGCTACATTTCGCATGTACAATGGTTTTCTTTGCAAATGAAAATATATTAAATAATAAGGTGATGATGAATATTTTACCACTCCCCCACCACGGTAAATTACTGTTGTGAGATGTGTCCTGCAAAAGTTTTAATGATATGCAGAAGCATATTTGCCATAATAATTTGAATAAGTATGCCGTAAAAAATATATATGTGTGTGTGCGTTTGTGTGTGTGTGTGTGTGTGTGTGTGTGTGAGTAGAATCTATTGGTCACTTTTTACCAGGTACATATGTAATTGTACTAGCCACGATGTCCTCTTAACTTCTCGAATTCTTCGCGCTTTTTTGGATATGCTTGTCACTACAAAGCCTTGATATCCAAGTGCAAGATATATGAAGAAATTATGATGTCCGTTAGCGAGAAACGAATTACCCACAAACACACATATACATACACATATATACAATATAAATACATATTGTGAGGTTTAGTGCTTGTTTTTTGTTTGGAAAAATCAATCTCCAATTGTTCCCTTGTTGAGGATGCTCTTCTTACCCAGTGGTGCTTGTTTTTTTTTTTTTTTGTAAGTAGTTGATGTCTGCCACTTACATTTTCGTTAGCTTTAGTCAGGCTTAGTATAACAGGAAGTCTAGTTCTCGACAGCATAGCAGCTTCGCGTATTTTGGAACTGCAGGTATTCGCTACCTGTGGCCCTCTGCAGTCCAAGGATGATGTTGATGGCTGAACCTTGTCCATCAGTGGAGCAGTGTTGTTCCTGTTTGACAGCAGTCTTGCTGTTGCCTAGACTCTGTCAATCATCTGTATTTTTGGAGATATTCCTGTTGGCCGTCATGGGGTGGTTTGCGATGATCGTATGGCAGTGTTCAATGGTGTTTATCCTCTTTGACTTTTCATGGGGTCTCGACATCTGTGTAGATTGTCTGTGGTTTTTTTTGCACTGTATGAGGTTAGTTTGTTAAAATGCAACTATTCTTTGGATACTTATTTTATACTAGTGATAGTTATTTATGTTGCTTGATTGTTTCATGTGTTATTTATGGAGCTTGTTATACCAATGCTTATTTTATTGTTTGGTGTCGTTTGTGCATTTATTGTTTATGCTGTCTGATGTTTTGTTTTTGATGTAGCTAAAGTGCTGTTAGCTTCAATTTAAATATTTACTGTTTGCTAATTTACTTTGATGGTGGGTTTGAAGTAACCTTCATTGATTTTGCTACATCTATGTTATTTAACTGATTCGTTTGGTGAATGTTTAATTGATTTTTCTAATGTGATTACTTTTTGCTTCAAGCCTGTCTCATTTGTAAATATGTAAATTTGTATATTAAACTAGTATTAAGGTTTTTTTGCTGAACCCCCTTCCTGGTTGCTGTCTCGATCCCTGCTGGTCTTTCCAGACCCATTCTTACTTTATTTGTTGAACCTGTGTGGAGCCTATAGCGGTCCATAACAATGTATATATATATATATATATATATATATATATATATATATATATATATATATATATATATATATATATATATATATACGTGTGTGTGTGTGGGTATTGTGTGTTTGACAGAATAATGGCCTAAATTGGTTTTACTCGTAAAATCTGTCCAGCTTGCTTTGAACTGTGTTAAGAAGATAAAATCAAAGCGCTACTTTAAGCTTTGGCACCCGTTTAGCTTTTATGGCCAATGGAGCGCTTCATTTCCACAGGGCCTTTATGAAGACTGAGCAGAGATCAACACCAACTCTTTGTGATGTGATGCAGACAGTATAAATGAAGTTCTAGTTCTAGGTTAACAGGAATGGTTTTATCTGCATCTGTCTTTATTACACTGCACAATGCAGCAGGTATTCGGCTAACTTAGTATGAATCCAGAAAAAAATATTATTGTTATTTTTTTTATAATTATATATAGATCTGTTTTTTCCAGATATCAGCTGCGACTGGCTTTTAGTTTTCTGAAAAGAAAACTATTGTGCCGGCTTTGGCTGTCCGTCCGCACTTTTTTCTCTCCGCACTTTTTCTGTCGGCCCTCAGATCTTAAAAGCCACTAAGGCTACAGAGGCTAGAGGGCTACAAATTACCATGTTAATCATCCAACCTCCAATCATCAAACATACGAAATTGCAGCCCTCAAGACTTGGTAGTTTTTCTTTTGTTTAAGGTTAAAGTTAGCCATAATCGTGTATCTGGGAACGATATAGGATAGGCCACCACCGATCCATGGTTAAAGTTTCATGGGCCGTGGGTCACACAGCATTTTACCGAGACCACCGAAAGATAGGTCTATTGTTGGTGGCCTTGATTATAAGCAAAATCCATGGCCCTTTGCAGCTAAATCCCGCCCACTGCACGCCAATGATTGGCCAGCTCTCGAAAGGGGAATGACGTCAAATTAGTTAACAGTCCAAAATTATGAAAAATATATTAAATTATATAATATCAGCCGAATATATAAGCATCTTGCTTTTTTTTTTTTTTAAATTGGTGTTGGCCTACATAAGCGATTCCACGAAGACCACATTATATAATTGAAATGAAGCATTGACTTATGCAGCCAGTTCCGATATTAGGGTATTAATTCATCATAATCCTGCATGTCTAATGTTAATATCATTGTAAGATTAGGCCTACAAATAAAATTCTTATATTTTGTGGCAATGACAGGGCATGGGCCTACTTGTCAATTTCTTATTGCAAATAATTTTTCACCCGTATCTGTTGGAAATAGAGTAGCTTTTAATTAATATAGCAGCTCCAACCCCACGATATATAAAATATATGGACGATGAAATGTACAGTCACTCAAAAATGTTTTGCAACATGTTCCAGAAGTTTTCGTTCACCTAACAGTAATTTGTTCCTTTGATATTTACAATGAAATGTAATTTTCTTATTCGATTTTAGTTATTAATCATAAGGTTAACAATATAAAAAAGAATGGCGAGTGAAAAATTCATATTACGAAAAATGACGAAACAATTTGAAAAATTTCACTTCAGATGATTGGGCAAAAGAGTCAAAGAAGAGACTATATTTCGAATCCAGATAAAAGCTTATTGACTAATAAAATAATATTGAATAATCATCAATGAAATTACATATAAATAAAGAAAGAAAGAATTCAACCATTATCGTTGTCAATAAAAAAAAAAAGTAAAAATCTCACAATGTCGTATGTTATTGTGTGATTCCACATTCGAGCTGGAAAGTTAAACTAAACTGTCCCGTCACTTGCACCAATAAGATGGGCAACAGACTCAGCCGCACCACAATCATTATCCTGCATAAAACTAATGTTTCTATCATAGATATTGCTCGGCAGCTTAGCGTAAATAAAACAACCATGTTTACTGTAGAGGGATACAACAACAGAGAGAACGAGGAAATATGATAAATTCATTGTAAAAAGTGGAGGACGACGCCATTGTTGCACTACTATTAAGGATCATCATTGGATGATCACTGAAGGAGGCATCAAGGAGCTCCGCCTAACTCCCCTGACAACCGGTGTTGCTATAAAGAGAGAACATTATGCTCTCACTTCAAGTCGCTGCTCAAACCATTCGTAATAGGCTACATAGACCAAGATATTATTTCATCCTATTCCTGCCAAGAACACTTCATATCAGAGAAACACAAAGAACAGAGGTTAGGGTTTGCGTTACAATATAATCCAGTGGCCGATGATTTCTGTAAGTCATCTTTTGCGATGAGGAGGAGACATTCTCCACTGATGATCATGGTAGTCTTCTTCACTGCTGGCGTTTAACAATAACTAAATTAATGTTGACCTTCTTGCTAATTTTAATTCTTTAGAAATTTAGATAATAAGAAATACAAAAATAGGCGTTATACTCGTATATTCAGTTAACTTCATAAGAGGCATCAAAATGATAGGCCTAAGTAACAATGAAAGATATGAGAAATTACACATGATAACGGCATTATATATATATATATATATATATATATATATATATATATATATATATATATATATATATATATATATATATATATATATATATATATATATATATATATATATATATATATATATATATATATATATATATATATACATATATATATACATATATATATATATATATATATATATATATATATATATATATATATATATATATATATATATATATATATATATATATATATATATATATATATATGCAATTATATTCTATGTATTACAAAAAAATATACGTGAAATATGTTAGTTTAGTTCAGTATATTTTATATTAAGTTTCACTAGTTCACAATATACATAGGATTAGTCATTCAAAAATCTGATTAATAATAATGTGCAAGCAAATCTATACAAAAGTCGTATTTGTTGATGTTAACAAGGCTAATAGTTCAACTCATAATAGTCGTAGGTCTATGTCTACAAAGTTCACACATATGAAGGAGATAAAACAATGATAGTGAGGGCATTTGGAGATGAAAACATTAAAACATGAGAACAGCAATGACCTCTGAAGTATCATAGTAACAACCTTTAATCAAGTAAAGTATGACAACAGTCAACATTATCAGAAAAAGCCCTGTTTAAGGGAAACTGCAGGTAGTGAGTTGCCAAATAGCGCCAGATGTCGCTATTATAAGCTGTTGTCCGAAAAGTTTTGAAGTATGTTGCAAAACGTTTTTGAGTGATTGTACATGTATAAGCATGTGCATATACGCATGCTGTACATGTGTACTTTCGTCGATGGCCATAGTAAACGTAAAGCCACTTATACCACAGAGAGTAAAATTACAATTTGTGGGCATGTAGCCGATGACACACATAAAACGAACATAAGGCTGTCCCAGCCTTACGCACAACTATCGAACTGCTCGCAATGAATTTTACTGAAAATATATTACCAAAAGAGATAACAAATACTATTGTGATGAGTAAATATAAGGCTGTTGTAGCATTTCCATAAAAAAAAAACGAAGGCTATGGTAGGAAGGCATCATAAGATACTTAACGAAATAAGAAAAAAATTAAATGATAGCCGAAAAAAAATATGTATCAGATGATCCAAACCATTCTGCGAGTAGCCCATGATTCATTTGCTTTTGGGGGCATTCTTGTAGACCCTGTTGGACAGAAGAATATTCTAGCCTAGACTATATTCATAAGGTCTCGATTACTTTTAATTAAAACAAATAATTAAATTTCAATTAACAATAGTAGGCAGATAATTCTTTACACTAGTATTTTATAAATAGATCTATGTTTATTCTGCAGTGTTAGGTTACCATATGAAAAATTTTCGAAGACACTACAAGCACCATAGCAGCAGCAACAAAAACAAGAATAACCACAACAAGACTCACAATGAAAGGGCTGAATGTAAGATAGGTCTATAACCCAAACGTCATATGCTACGTAAACCGACAAAAAGACTTAGTACATTCTAGGTCTACGTCACTTTCTATGATCCAGTTATTGTGAAAGGAGAAAATGTCCTTGAAAATATTCTCAGGAAATTATATCCAATATGACTCGTATAGCCTATCATACTGTAACTTTAAGTTAAACATAGGCATATTCTGGTTTAGTAGAGTTCAGTCACTGCTTGTCATCCCACCGAATGTGCAAACGATTGCAATGAAATCGATTTATGACTATTAAAATGTAGTAAATTTTCCTAAAATCAATATGAAATACCAATTTGCCTAGCTGTTAATATCATTTTGTTTCCTTGTTTGGCAATTAATTGCCTTTGTTATCTAAAAACTTAATTGCAAATCAATTTGATAACGGTCCTGTCTTTCAAATAATAATACTAACTATAACGGTCATTCTGCATCAACGGTTGGTTATTACTCATCTTTTTACTTGGCGTTGCCGTTTAAGAAAACTTGTACGTGACTGTGTACAGATTTAAGAATTTTCACACTATTTTGCAACGTTTCAATTCTCTATAAATAATCGAGACAGAGATATGTAGTTTTGAGATATATCAGCTTATTGAGTTTAAATCTGCTATGATTTTCAAAGAACAACGATTCTAGAACTACGGGAATCAATATTTCCCCCATGCAATATTGGCAATCAACGCCATTTTATTTTTACATGGAACATCTGCCTCCCTTTTGAGTAAATTGACATTACTGATACTGTTATTTTCATTCTGCAGCATTGGACATCTGTCTTGCGGGCTGTCTGCCTCCCATCACCTTTCTCTCTGTCTGTCTGTCTGTCTGTCTCTCTCTCTCTTTTGGCTGTCTGTCTGTCTCTGTTATTGTCTGTCTGTCTGTCTATCTGCCTATCTGTCTGTACCTATTTATTCAACTGAAATGACACATCTCAATAACGCACGAAATTTTAATCACAAACTACAGATCTATCTAGAATTCTAAACCTTTGATAAGCCAATTTTGATTTTCATCTTTGAAGACTAACCGCCCACGCTCAGCCTCTGAGTTTTGAAAACAGTATTTTCGTCATTTTCTTCAGCGACGTCTTCATATCAGTACTTGCTTTTTACGTTATCCCTCTCTTTTCTTCGCTGTTTTTATTTTCCATGTTAAGCATCAAACACATTTTTCTTTTGTGGGTAAGTTGCATATGGTTTTGCTCCCGCTTATGAATCAAAAGGCTTGACACTTGATTTCTAAAGAGATGAATTGTTGGAAGAACAATTTTGAGGGTAGACATATTTTAGGCTTTGCGGACCCAATTCTCTCTGTTAGAACATCAACGCTTACGTTATTTTTCCTGATATTTTCTTACAGAGTTATTTTTTATCACTTTAGCAAACATCAGTGAGAGAGAGAGAGAGAGAGAGAGAGAGAGAGAGAGAGAGAGAGAGAGAGAGAGAGAGAGAGAGAGAATGCTTAAGAAATATTTTTAGACTAATTCAGAAGGAATTATTGTCCAAAAATAGCAACATAAAGAGCATGGCGCGTACTGATAATTAAAAACGGTGGTCACACAACTTTGGTTGTTTCTTTTTTTTTGCATTTAGTTTTCGTTAGTTCTAGTGACCAGGTTATGGAAAATTTCTCCTACTTTAGGATACTGTGCGGGTAACTTCATGTTTTTTTTTTTTTTTTTTTTTTTTGTGGCTGTTAAGTAATGAAACAAAAAAAAATTATCATCATGAGAGATTTTACACTTGACTTGAAAAGTGTGTAAATGCTCACTCCTGACATGTAATAGAAATCAATTCAGTATTTTTGATTTGTTCTTGAATCGGTATATTTTCATTGCAAATAACGTCATCTAAAATTCCGCTTTTGCAAGAACTCTTTGTTCAAAAATTTCTTACCAAACTTAATACTTTCCTTCTTTATTTAGGTCGATGTAGTTTAGGCTGATATAAAAGCAATATGCTTATATACAGTAGAATACACTTATTAATAAACATGGCTGTTGGGGAAAACGCGTTATGGCATGTATATGGAGGCTTATCCGTGAGTGGTTTCCTGTGCTGTTGACAAAGAATCGTATGAAAGCGGAAATGGAACTACATTCATTAGTAAATGGCAACAACACACCGTCCCTTCAACAAAGCTAATGAAAGGGAATGCGTGACCTTCATATACTTGAATATTCAGATATTTTTTAACAAATGTGATTGATAGTTTCTGTATTAATGATGCTCTGTTGCACAGAAACCCACCTACAGTAGAATGTATTGTGGAGTGATTGCTGATTATCTTTGTATCAAATTTCCAGATTTTTTAAATTTGAGAATCAATTAAAATAATGTTAGTCCTAATTTATACTTATATATATATATATATATATATATATATATATATATATATATATATATATATATATATATTCATACAGTAACGCTTCATTTAAAATTGGCTATGTACTAAGTGTAAGCCCTTGTTACAATTGGTTTAATTGGAAACAACATTGTCTAATCTTATTAAACATGGTAAAAGTCATCCAGTAATGAAATTAAAAGTACCTGCGAACGACAATCAACCTAGGTTAACAGTTTTAACCTAGGATGTCATAGAAAAAGGCTGTAACGATGCCACAGTAAAGGGCGCGTTAAATCCATAAATTTTTCGAAATCAGACTTTTCATTAATTGAAAAATCAAGCATTTAATATATAAGTAAACGCTTAATATATGAATAAACCGATGCAAGTGTATCACAGCCCAATAAACATGCTTGATAGGTTAACAGGCAATTTTGTGTGCTTATTTTATGGCCCCGTCAATCTTCGGATTGCTACCCAGCGTCATGTTCGCGACCTTCTGTTATGAACTCTTTACCGAGACTGGACTTAGCCAGCCACTCAACAGAGGAGCATCCTTTTAAATAACTGACAATAAAAGAAAACCAAGCTTGATGTAAGTGAAGTGTAGCGTAAAAACATATTTGATTGATAGCAGATGCATTAGATTCAGGGAAAGACAATCTTTATCGAGTGAGGAACTGTAATGACAAATCAAATATCAAGATTTACTTCCTCCTTTGTGCAGTCTCTATCGTACGCTTTTCCGGATTATGTCCACCCTCGTTTTTTTTTTTTTATTGGAAATATGCATTTATACCCATAAGAAAAACAATATAATAATGATTTTAAAATGTTGAAAATTGAGACACGATAAACGTGAACTTAAATTAGGACACCTTTCCTGCAGAGGGCAGTTATCAATATTCAAATTAATTTTCATTTTCTCTTCATAAAAGGCCTTATAATCTTAGCTTGGCCTGGAAAACAACATTGTTCAGTATGTTGATTATGCGACACTTGTGGGTAAAGTAAAATCTCCAGTTAAGAGAAATGAAGCTGCCCTTAGTCTGTCATGACATGGAGCGGTTTAGTGAAAAGTGTAGTCCGTGGGGTATGACAATGAACTCCAATAAAACAGGAAAACACTATTGACTAGCAGACTCGTACAGGTTTTCCACTCTATCCTCCCCTCCAGGTGGATGGAACTCTGCTGAATGAATCTGAAACGTTAACTATTTTAGGTGTAACTTTTCGCTCACATACTTTTGAGAAACATCTAATGAAGGTGTCAGCAAATGCCACACGATGGTCAGGTATTGTACGTAAGGCCTCATATATTTATAAAAGTGATAAAAACAATTCAACATGTTTTAGGTCATTTGTCCTTCCTTTACTAGAATACCGTTCTCCGGTGTGGATGTCTACTTCTGCCAGAGATTTGCCTATTTCAGATAGAATGGTTCTTCGTGGCAGGTTTCTGTTTCCTAATGTTAGCAGTTATGACTTGGACCACCGACGAATGGTCTCTTGTTTGTCAATTTTTCCTAAGTTGTATTTTAACAGAGGTCTTCCACATTGTTCCCCGATGCCCCTTTTCCTGCCGAGAGCAACAACATTCGCTGTAAAGCAGCACCAATAAGCAGTAAACGTGCCTCGCTTTCAAACTTCTCAGTTCCAAAGGTCCTTTTATTCCTCACACCGTAGGACTGTGGAACAGTCTCCCTGATGATGCCTTGCAATTGGAACTTCAAAAGTTGAAGCGAAGATCCAATGCATTAACACCCTAATACTATTCGCCATGCATTTCAGTACATTTTTATCTATTTAATAGTTTATTAATTTATTTTTTTTTTATTTTTGATAAGCGGGATTTCTTCCCTTTGTATTTCCCTGCACCCCCTCTCAAGTCTTCCTAATGAACACCATATTCTTTGGAAGCTTGAATTTCAAGTCAGTGGCCCCTTTGGGCTTGTTCCATATTAATAGGTTTCATCTTCTCAATAATAATAATAATAATAATAATAATAATAATAATAATAATAATAATAATAATAATAATAATAATAATAATAATAATAATAATAATAATAATTCCGATTTTAGGATTTTACGTAAAGCTTGGTTTGGAACGGAACCGAGATTGTTTGGAGATTTTATACTCAGATGACCTACGATTATTATTAATATTATTTTTTTTTAGGAGTTCTGTGTATAAAGTGTCAATGAAGCTTTTACAGAAATATGTAATACCGGTAAATTTTTATAAAAAAGAATACTAAATTATAAACAGACTTAAGCAGATTTCCTCCAGAAGGTAATGCTATATACCAGATAATAGTTAATTTTCAGAGAGTTTCATCTTATATGTCAAGATAACAGGTTCCCAATCAACAGAATCCCAATCAACAGAACTTATTTTACTAGTTTTCAGTAACGGAATTCACCTTCATCGTAAACAACACGGATAATAACATATCAATGCGGGTGCTGTCCAAATATTCCAGTAAAGCAAACCGAGTAACAAAGACAAGATACGTAAAATCAGTATGTAATCTAAATGAGTGTTTTAATTGCGTGTTTTGTTATTGTCTAAGCTTTGATACATCTTTCAGTCTGTATTTTATGTTCTTCTTAACGTTTCTAAAAAACTTTTTTACTTTGTTCTTTCGTGTTCCTAAGTGCTTGATATCTTTCCTCTGCCCTATGGAAATTCCTTATAATCTTCTCTTTCATATTTCAGAGTATCCCATAAATGAAACAAACAATGAGAAACGAATGACTAGTAGATGAAATAATTCTTAAAATAAGGAATAGACTCAAGTCAAGATTTAGGAAAGTTAAAAAATTATGCCTTGACAACGCTCCGAGAGTCCTCACATTTCATTTGAATTGTCTATATTTCAAACATTTAAAATTCAAGTTCAAATCCAAGACGCCTCCCAGTGGGTTTGTCCGGGCACCCGTGCGCGAATAATTCATCCCTGTCTTAAGGAATATAACGCGCTGGTCATAAATAACAGGAGTTATTCTTTTCTTCTCCCAAGCCGCCAATTTCCAGCAGTCTATGCTCATCACTAATTGAAGCGTTCCATTTTTTCGTGGATTTCTGGAATGAAATGTTCTATGAATCTTACTAGATTTTGTATATCCATTTATGATGGCTATTTTTACCTTCGTAAGGACTCTTAAGTGTCTGTGTGCTAGCGTGCACACGAAATAAACAGATAGACAGACAGAAAGAAAGTGAGAAACGTTGATAAATAAGCTTCTGTTTAACAATGTGCTACTAAAAGGTGTGTAGCAAATGCGTGTGGGAAAAGGCTGCGTCTACGAACTTACTAATTTATTCAAACAACAAACAGACAGGTCAATAGCTATTGCGAGCGGAAATGTAGTGCCTGACACGAGGCGAACAAAACAGAGGTCATAGTGCATTCAACTGTGTTTGTTGGAGGATGGAAAGATGCACATAAATCAATATACAAGGCACAAATGAAGTTACAATATATATAGCTGGAAGGCTGACATTGTAACGCTTGTACCAAGAATGATACATTTAACATAACAATAATATGAATGATAACATATGTATAAAGGATGCGTGGCACCTGCTGTGCTTATTGTATGCGTGTGCTTGGTGCTCAGAGATGTTCTTTGTGAGGAGACTAGCCACTCCCCCCCTTTGAGAAGCCTACGGTTGTAGGTAGGTGTCTGGGAGGCATGCTGGCTTTAGGCAGTTGATGAAGACCCACATAGTTCTGCCATCCACTGTCATTTGGTAGGCTCTGTTTCTCCTCTGGATGACACGGTATTATCCTGAGTAGGCTGGGGAGAGAGCGGTTCTGTGTGCGTCTACCCGTATGAATGAATAATTTGGGCTCTGCAGTTTGTTGGAGACGTACACTTTTCTGACCGTGTGGTAAGTCGTCTTGGCTGGCATTATTCATTCTAATGCTTTGCGGGTGTCGGATGGGGATGTTAAGCATGTTGGATGTTGAAAGACGTCTGCCGGCAATGTTAATGACTGTCCGTGCAGGGCTTATGCAGGAGATGCATTAAATGCCGCATGTGGTGACGTTCTCAGGCCTAGTAAGACCCAAGGTAACTCCTTTCTCAAACTCCCGCCTTGACATCTAGCGGTGAGTGATGATATCAACTACTGGTGTAGCCTTTCAATGATGCTGTTAGCTTCTGGGTTGTAGGCCGTTGTGTGTGTTATCTTTGTCCCCAGACTGTCTGTGAAGGTGTTCCATAAGGAGGATGTGAAGTTGGCCCCCTGTCGCTCATGGTGATCAGTGGGACTCCGTATGTGGTGACCCATCTGATGAGAGTTTTCACACAACTCTCAGCCATCTGTTGCCTTATTGGTATTTCTTCAGGCAACCTGGTATTTCTGTCGATGATGGTGAACAGGTATCTGTACCCCTCGGGGGTGGGTAGAGATCCTAATATGTCATCATGTATGTAGGCAAGTCAACAGTGTGTTGTGTGGAACTCTCCTATTCTGCTCTCTATGTGCCTTGTTATTTTTGATGTCTGGCACAGAAGGCATTCTCTGGTTGAGTTTTTTATGTCCTTTTCCATTCCCCACCAGATGTACTGGTCTACTAGAATTCCATTTTCTTTAAGTATCTGCAGCATCCTTTTGACTCCTTAAGACGTTGCTTGAGGTTGGGGATAAATATGAGGATGTCATCAATGTAGACCACACAAAAGGGAAGGTTGCCCAGTAGTTCGTCCTTAAGTTTTTGGAGGT
>JANJGK010000020.1:46602437-46607437 GCA_039081455.1 Macrobrachium rosenbergii | reverse complement strand
TTAAAACTTTAAACAGACAAATTTATTTCTAAATTCAAAAGTTACAGCAAAGTTCACAGTCTCAAAAAGATTTACTATTACTTGACAACAGTGTAAGATTGAAGTATTTCTTAATCAAGATTAATTCACAGAACTTTAATTTATCAAGAAAGCAATTTGGTTAAGTAAAATTTGAACCATTAACTCTCATTCAAGTTTAAAATATAAGTCTGAAAATCTGCAACTAGCCCAAGTGTTCACTAAGACATTAATAAATTGAAGTCAATATAGGTATTCACTGAAATCTCAATAATAAGTACGCACCAACAAAATACTAAGTAATCACCAACACAAACTTTGGAAAACGCTGCAATATTATAAAATTGGAGTTATGATAACATAGACATATAAGAATGAAATATGCAAAAATGGAAATATACCAAAGGCAATTTCACTAAGACGAAAATATGTTTAAAGATTATATCAATCTTTCAAAAGATTACCTTCACTTAAAAAAAAAGCTAAATTCACATCTTTCTAAAACTTCCTCAAATACAACACTGCCAAGTCACAATGATATGCACTTAGTAAAATATAGTTAGCAGCAAGATATATTAGAACTCACTACAACAGATATTATCCAACTCTTATCAAAACAATAATTCTCTATGACAACAACGGTACAAAATACATCAAGTAAGAATCTTACCTTCTTCAACAGAAAGTAGTAAAACACATTTTCACAATGCTTGCACAATATAAACACCTTAGATCATTCTTACAAAATGTATACACTCCGTGGGTGAATTTGACAAAACTTACGCTTTTGTGGAAGAAGGATAACCAACTTTATATATATTCACCCCCTAGGCACAATATTGTACGAGAGAGAGAGAGAGAGAGAGAGAGAGAGAGAGAGAGAGAGAGAGAGAGAGAACTGCTATCTTTGAATTCCCCAAGGCAACTCCTGGGTCTCTCTGATTTCCCTTTGAATATATATGGTGGGTCCTAAAGGGTTACTAACTAGTCCCTTCAGTCTTTGAATAACGGATTTCTCCTTCCACCTCTCAGTATACATGATACATAAAGTATACATACATTACACATACAGGTATACATGTACGGTATACATACAGGACTGGAGCTTCAAGTGCCTTATCTCAAGACTGACATTTCGTGCCCTGCATTAAGCAGCTGGGTAAATAGAAAAAAGTATTTTGAGACGAAACTGGCTCGGCTATCATCATGTCAACTTCATCTCTCTCACTTCCTCATTCTTTTCTACTCAGATTATGAAAACATAATAGGCATAGACAAAGTTAATAACTATGGAACAGGCACACATGATAAACATATAATAAAACATTCTGGCCGAGGCCTGTCAACCCATCATGATAAGCAAAGTGTCTCTTGCCGTTCTGCCTTCACCCCAAACACCTGTATCAATACAGGATGTGGCAATCAGATAATGGTTCAAAAATATCTCTCTCTGCAGCACTTAAACTTTAACTTCCATGAACACAGTCTGTTACAAACATGAATGATTATACATTACAAAGTCACCTCAAAACATATGAAATAGCTGAAAATTATATCAAAATACATCTGTAAGAAATAAAGACATCTTAAAATCATAGACATCAAATCAAAACATACACATAATATATATATATATATATATATATATATATATATATATATATATATATATATATATATATATATATATATATATATATGCATATAAAAGTTAAGTACATCTTAGTTTAACCAGATCACTGAGCTGATTAACAGCTCTCCTAGGGCTGGCCTGAAGGATAAGATTTATTTTATGTGGCTAAGAACCAACTGGTTACCTAGCAAAGGGACCTACAGCTTATTGTGGAATCCGAACCACATTATGATGAAAAATGAATTTCTATCACCAGAAATAAATTCCTCTCATTCTTCATTAGCCAGTCAGAGAGTCGAATGCTCAGCCAACAGCTTGCAAGCCAAAAGCTATATCCACCCCTCCAATGAAGAACTATATATAATGTAGATATATATATATATATATATATATATATATATATATATATATATATATATATATATATATATATATATATATATATATATATATATATATATATATGCTTCTATAAGTGCCTGTCACTATGTGATAATGAGGTGTTCAGAGCATTCCAGCGAATAGGTGAAAGCCTGATGATCTGTGGAGCTCAGCACGGAGTGCCTGAACGAAAGTTGCCTTAAATACAGCTGTGTCAATGACATGTGCGCAGAGATGCTGACTGTTTTCCTTTTGTCTCAAATGTTCCAGAAGCTCTATCCAGTTTACATCTGAATATGGGTGTGTCGTCAAGAAGGTGTTCGAGAGTTCGTCGGTAATGAAAAGTGGCTTGTAGGGTAATTTTCGAGTGCTTTTGGGTGGAAACTTATCTTTCTTATGTGCATGTAGGAAATGGGTTGTACTGAGTGTGGGACATAACATGTGGTTTCTCGGCTTAGAGACAGTAGTCTGCCCCGGGGGTTTGCATTTTTTTTTTTTTTTTTGCACGGAGGAAAGCAGTGGCAATTTCGAATGGTAAATTTTACTTCTGAGATTATTTTTATATTTTTTATTTATTTTTTAAGGGAATATTGCTTGGGTTAACCCTGAAAGCATATGACACTGGTGCTCAGCTGATCGTGAACGTTAGTGGAGGAGGTATAAGAAGTGATTTACTTCGGTAATATTTTTGTTTTCCTGGAGGGTACTGTGCAAGATTTTGATGCTTTTGAGATCAGACTAATTTTATCGGGAGGCGAGGGGTACTTTTCGTTTAAACAGAAATAGGAAGGGGAAAGGCAGCAGCATAGCAGTAGGGGTTAGTAAACACAAACTTCCATGGGACGTTGGGAGAAAATGTATTTGTTTATAAGGATAATGTATTAATTGCTATGGACTCTATAGGGGAACATTTAGAAGTACTTAGAGAGATTCTCAAGAGGCTAAGGGTGGCAGATCTGAAAGTTAAATTAGCCAAGTGTAATTTTCAGAAGAAGAATATTGTATATCTAGGACATGTCATTTCAAAAGAAGGTGTATGAGTGAATGATGAGGTCAGGGCTATTGCAAATTTTACTTCGCCCAAGAATAAGAAAAGTGTTCTCTTGTTCTGAGGAATTGCAGGTTTTTTCCACAGACTTGTGAGAGGATTTTCAATGTAGTTGGCGCCTTTGCCAGATATAATGAAGGGTGATGTACAATTTTCATGGGGTGAAGCTCAGTAGGTGGCTCTAATGAGTCCTCCAGTCTTGAAGTTCCCTGATTTTTCTCTACCATTCACATTAGTGACTACTGCCAGTCAAGATGGAGTAGGTGCATGTTTAATGCTGAAATTTGAGGGTAAGTTTCATCCAACAGCTTTTTATAGCAAGAAGTTCAAAACACGGGGAAGTAATGAAATTTTAATGGAGACAATGGATAAAGAGGCTTTTGCAGTGTTGTCTAGTTTGGTTCATTTTAAGATGCTGCTTTTGGGGAATAAAATGGAAGTTCTTAAAGAAAGTGGAAGTTCTTATGATCTTACAGATCATAAACCACTGTTGGATCTTTTCAATGAACCTGATCTTTCTCCCAAGTGGGCTAGGTGGCTTTTGACAATTAGGGGTTCTGATGCTAAGCTTAAGTACATTGAGGGTAAATGTAACGTGGTGGTGGATGCTCTTAGTAGGCATTTTGTAAACACAGAGGATGAACATGTGTGTGTGTAGTGCAAGTGTGTGTAGTGCATTGTGGTACCAGAAGAGTCGATTCCAGTGGTTTGGAGATTACACATTGTAAATTTGGTAGTCCACATTTGGGGATTGAGAAGACGTATCAGAAAGTCTGTAGTCAATACTTTAGGAAAAATATGTTTTCATCAGTGTAGAAATTTGTGAAGAAGTGTTCTCCGTAATTTGCGTAAACCAGTGAGGGTAATGTCGTGTAAACTTGGGTCTTTTCCCATCCAAAGCAGGCCATTTCAGTGTACATATGGATTTGCTAACAAACTTTTATGAGTCGGGGTATGGGCATAAAGACTTGTTGGTGATTAGAGATAAGTTAACGAGCTTTATGGAGATTTTCCCATTAAGGAATAAGATGGCGGATGGGGTTGCGGTTATGCTCTTCAATAAAAATATATGCAGATACAGAGTACCGGAGATACTTATTACAGATAATGGGAGAGAATTTGTTAACAGAACGTTGAAAAATCTCGCGGAAATTATAAGGGCAAAGAAGGTAAATATCCTTCCTTATAGGCCTGACTCTAATGAGTCATGTGAGCAAGCTAATAGGAAAGTGCTTGAAGCTCTTAGAGTAACAGTGGGTGGTAATGATGATAATTGGGATAGATATTTGTATGTGGTAAAAAATAGCATAAATACAATGGTTAGTAACACCATTGGTACGTCACCTGTGGAGGTATTATTTGGTTATCCAGTTCGGGGTACGTTTGGTTTGTTGTCAATCCCTTCACGTTGTAATGATATATTTAAATCGTTAATTGCTACAGCTAGAGAAAGACATGCACGTCTTAGAAATAATCTTCAGTCAAAGACACAAGCAATGGTCGCGAGAATACCAAATCAGACAGTGCAAGAGTTACAGCTGAGGATAACGTGTTTGTGAAGATAAATCAGAAAGTAATTAGAAGTTGGGTCCCAAGTTTGAAAGACCGTTTCGTGTTATAGAAGAGAAAATGGGAAATAGGTTCATTGTTTTAAATGAAGAAACGGAAGCAACGAAAGTAACACACATATCTAAGATTAAAACAACAACTTAATGTTTGGTGGGGTTTGTTTGTTTTTTTTGAGGGCTTGTTTATTTTTTTTCTCTCTCTCTCTTCGTCGGGGCTAAGCAATTATTTACATTTTTTTTTATTCCTCTGTTTTCAGATGTGGAGGTTTAGCATTTGCCAAACCCTTTAGCACATTTTTTCTCAGAGATTAAGATTACAGTGGACACAAAAGCTTTGTATCATTTACCATTT
>JANJGK010000020.1:46583697-46602337 GCA_039081455.1 Macrobrachium rosenbergii | reverse complement strand
TCAGCTGATGTCATTGTGAGAATTTTACTACGCCATGGATTTGCGCATGCACAGTAGAGGAACTAAAAAAATTATAGAAAATAGAGGATACCAAACAGAGTGTTTCCAATAATGTAATCCTACATTTTATAAAAAAAAAATGTAAGATACGAGAGAGAAACGTGGGTAGAATCAGCTGATTTCATTGTGAGAAATTTACTATGCCAGGGAATTGCGCATGCGCAGTATAGGGACTGCTTGCCTGGCGTATCGATGCCTGAGTTACACGGTCCAAGGTATGCTTTAGCAAAGTTTAGCCTATGGAAACCACCAACTGTCCGAAAATAAAAAAAATTTACCCCTACCACACGTACGAAAAATGTCGGTAAATTTTACGTAAAATTACGTCAGTCAGAAAAGAAGCGGGGTAGGGGGTTGTTGCGTAATATGACTCAATTGGACAGGAAAGGGCTAGATCTACTGTCCTTATAAGTCGTTGACTTCTCTTCCTATACAATTGCTTGCATGATTACCCTAGAACCCTTGCAATGGGATAATTTCGTTTGTGTCTAAACTTACTTAAGTTTGTATTGAAATAATTAACTTACAGCCAAGGTTGGTATCAGCCCTAACAGGCAGAGACCTGTCTTGGCCAAATTACATTTATGATAAATCGATTTTATATTTTGCTCTTTGTGATTTCGTATTTCCATAATACTCGAGATTAATGTGAGTCTAAAACTAGTGTAATTTTTATACTCACTTAAAAATAACATTGCATTGGTCGTTTAAATATAAATGCTTGCTTTCAAAGTACTGCAGGTGCTGCCAAGCAAATCTTTCATGCTAACTTTTAATAAGTTTATCTCACAGCATACACTTTTAGCAACTTTGATGTACAAAAAAGAGAGCAAGGATGAGAGAGAGAGAAAAAAAAAAACATTAAAATGCTTCGAACTTTTGTAGACATTCGTGCCTGAAAAAAAGATGTAAAATGTCTATTTGTAGGAGGAGCTGCTAAGAGTGTTTATGAATAATGAACACTCTCACTGACCCCTCTGCTTTTAACATTTTTACTTCGTTACAAATACATATCAAGCACCCCACACAAAAAGTAAGTAGACCTCCTTTGGGCCACACCTCATGCAATAACCAATTTGCTATGCCTATTGTCCATCCTAGACCTCTCTCCCTCTTAATGACCTCTCATTTGTTCCATTGCCTGCTGAATTCCCCCTTCTGCCTTAATGCTCTCCATATTCCAGGCAAACAGAAAAATAACACCTGAATCGCCAGAAGCCTCGAGTAATGGGAACCATTCATCTTGGACCCAAGCCAAAAAACGCGGGAACGGAAGGCATAAAAGGTCAGAGGTCAGAGGAGGCAGATTTGGGCTGACCTCTATCGAAAGCAGACTCCTTGATGTTTGCCAAGCAGCCAACAGCACCCCCTCCTCTCTGTCCTTTGTTGACCATATCAGTGTCTCATTAGTGACAATCATTGATATCCTTATTAACGAAGATTCCAACTGGCTCTACGTTCAAGACTCCTTGTTCCAGGAATTCAGGTACTGTGTGGCACTGGAAAGGTATTTCAGCAACACCCTCTCCACCTGTATTTCCCGTTGCTCATGTCCTCGCTTGCAATCCTCTTAAAGGTCTTAACAAATTGGTGTTAGTATCACTTGTGTTAAATTATTCATAAGTATCACTCCCAGTTTTCAGTATATTATATTTTGAATGACTCCCTCAGCCTTCAGTTCTTTAAGTATACTTTTCCCATTGCTGTAACAACCCAAAGTGATTGCGTGCATTTTATATATTGCAGAATAGGTGTATATACTGCTGTGTCACCCTACTATCCCACGGTGCCTCCATTTTCATCAGTCAACATTGAGAAGATTTCCTCAAGTTATAAACTGTATAATTCTGGTACTGTAGCTTTTTATATAACATCATCAATAGTGCCAGTATATGCCATTAATCATCAGTCTAAGAGATTCTCTCAGAGTATAAGCTAGATGTTTGTGGCACCCTTGCTTTGCCAATTAAAGCAAACAAGGTGCCAGGACCTAGTGTGATTCTTCAGATTCAATGTAATGCATATTCTTGTAGCATAGCCTTCCCCACAAGTAGACAGTTCATCGTTGGCAGAGTCGGTAGAGTTCTCGGCTAGCACTCTGCTAGGCCCGAGTTCGAGTCTTCGGCCGGCTAATGAAGAATTAGAGGAATTCATTTCTGTTGATAGAAATTCATCTCTCGGTATAATGTGGTTCAGATTCCACAATAAGCTGTATGTCCCGTTGCTAGGTAACCAATTGGTTCTTAGCCACGTAAAATAAATCTAATACTTTGGGCCAGCCCTAGGGGAGCTGTTAATCAGCTCAGTGGTCTGGTTAAACTAAGGTATACTTAACTTTTCCCCACAAGGAGACATGCTATGCTTTTATTTGGGCGAGCATGTCTGCTTCAGTAAGTCATTTGCATCAAATTGCTCCTTGTGTTATATTTCTCTCAGATGTCTCATTTATTTAAATCAAGTTTGGAAATTTCTGCACTGACATTAATGGTAATGGAATTACGCTAACCACAAAAGGGGTTAACTGTTGTCAATCAAGTCTTATGTTCATCAATCAGTTACAGAGGCAGTGGTTGCAGAGTATTTAATGCTACCATTTTTATGAATTTACACCTTACGTTAAGTGCCCTTGGTCTTGGCCTGA
This sequence comes from Macrobrachium rosenbergii, assembly GCA_039081455.1. Taxonomy (NCBI): domain Eukaryota; kingdom Metazoa; phylum Arthropoda; class Malacostraca; order Decapoda; family Palaemonidae; genus Macrobrachium; species Macrobrachium rosenbergii. The sequence continues at coordinate 46,599,636 of JANJGK010000020.1, read as the reverse complement.
TCCAACACCAAGTACGCAATCAGGTTGTGAGACTTAATCATACAGTCTAAACTAAGGTTAGTTGGTTAACAAAACTGATTCATTATTGTCTTAGTTCAGCTACATCAAGGTTGCAAATTCATGCTATTAGTTTTACTTTGAGGAAGCATCAGATTGGGAGTAATGCTTGGGCTTACATTAGTGGGTGCCACAGTACTCAACACAGTTGATACTGTGCCATATGGCACTAGTGCTTGGGAGTTGAAGGCTCAACAACGTTCTCGATTGAGATTTCATTAGGTATTGAAGAAAAGATAGCATCAAGGAAGGAAGTAATCTCAGGGGGTTGTGTTCAGGAATGGGAGGCGCACTGCTCTCTGGAAGTAGGCCAGGCTATTCTGTGGCTCTGAGTTGTGACTTAGTGTCTGGATAGAAAATCAGCAAACTTATTGTGTGTGCCTTTGACCTGCTCTATTTTCCAGTTATAGTCCAGCAAACCTATGCACCAATGCATTAAGCACTTATTTTGATTCCTGAAGATAGTGAGATACTTGAGGGGGTTATGGTCCGTGAGGACGGTCAAGGGAAATTCATGATCTGCATGGTAAGATTCAAAATGCTTCATAGCAAGGATCATGGCAAGGAGCTCTTTCTCAGTTGTGCTATGTCTGGTCGGGGTTGGGCTGAGCTTTTTGGAATAATAGGCGATTGGGTACCGAATGCCCCTGTCTTCCTGGAACATAACAGCACCAATTCCTATACCGCTAGCATCAGCTGCCAGGTTAAACGGCTGCTCTTAATTTTGGGATGTGAAGAACAGGTTGGCTGGTGAGTATGGCTTTCAGATAATCGTATGCCTTTTGGCACTCCGGCATGTATCAGGTTTAGTTTTCCCTGAAGAGGTTTGTGATGGACACAGCCGTGTCAGCAAAATTTGGGATGAACCTCCAGAAGTATTGCACCATCCCAAAAATTGCTGCATATCCCTTTCTGTCTTCAGATGCGGCATTTCTCAGGTGGCTTTGACACTGGCATCCTTTGGAATCAGTTTGCCACTGCCAACCCGATGACCAAGGCAAGTAATCTCATTTACGCTGAACTGGCACTTCTTCAGGTTTATGACCAACTTTGCTCGTTGTAGGCAGCTAATACTTCCTTAAGAATGCTCAGGTGTTCTTCCCAAGAATTAGCGTAGATTACAATATCGTCTAAATACATGACACAGTTCCTTATTCCATCCAGGACCTTGTTCATGAGGAGTTGAAAGCAGCTTGGGGCATTCTTAAGGCCGAATGGCATGACCATACACTGGTACATGACCCTGGGTGTGGTGGATGTAGTCAGGGGTGTGACTCCTTTGACAGTGGCACCTGCCAGTACCCCTTCTCTAAATCAATCTTGCTGAGGTATGGGGCACGCCTGAGCTGTCCGAGCATACTTCAGTCCGTGGCAGAGGGTTGGACAGTGTCTTTTTCTTTGACTTATTTTATTATCTCACTCACATTTCATTACTCAAGTAATTTCTTGTCTCTTCAACTTGAACAGTGTATCTACATCCCATGTGAAATTCCCTGACAGTGCATAATATAAACCTCACCACTTGCTAGCAAGTGAGTGGGGTATAAGATCTCCCTCCCTACATAGGTTTAATTATTGAGAGAGTGTAATCTCTGTGTTAGTCTTACCTGGAATTGTCTCATTTCCGGGAGAGTTATTAGTGCTGTTACCAGCCGAGCCATGATTCTGTTTCCCAATTACCTGAAGGAACAGCCCCTACCGGGTTGATATGAATTCTTGCCTAATTGGCTTACGGGACTGCTTGCAAGTGGCCAATGTTCAAAATTGTGAAGAATTATCCAATTCACTCAGTCATTGCTGCTGTATTAATTCCAAGCTAATTAATTTAGTGAAAGTGCCCAGTTTCCCCTGGTAATTTCATCCATGTTGTGACTGTAAATAATAAATAACTGTTAAGAAACCTCCTTTCACTTGGTTACAAAGCATTTATTTGTTATTTTTTGCATTTCTTTAGTTTATGGACTTACGAGGGTTTTTTGTAAGGCCTATATTATTAACTATAACTAAAACAAGTAAAAAATGCATTGAAGTTTCTTCGGTGCAATCGAGTTATCTGTACAGCCTCTACAGAGTATAATCAAGGCCAAAACCAAAAATAGATCTATCTTTCTGTGTTCTCGGTATAATTCTGTATGAGCCACGGCCAATGAAACTTTAACCACAGCCCGCTGGTGGCCTATTCTATATCGTTGCCAGAAGCACAATTATGGCTAACTTTAACCTTAAATAAAAAAAAAACTACTAAGGCTAGAGGAATGCAATTTTGTATGTTTAATGATTGGAGGGGGATGATCAACATACCAGTTTGCAGCCCTCTAGCCTCAGTAGTTTTCAAGATCTGAGGGAGGACAGAAAAAGTGTGGACAGAAAAAAGTGGGGACAGACAAACAAAGCTGGCACAATAGTTTTATTTTACAAAAAATTAAAACTTCAGCCCCACTTGTAACCCATATATATATATATATATATATATATATATATATATATATATATATATATATATATATATATATATATACACACATATATAACTGAAACTTGCTTATAACGTTTTGTTATCCACCATATTTTTAACAAAGTTGACGTGTTACACATGCACACACACACGCATATATATACAGTATATATATATATATATATATATATATATATATATATATATATATACATATATATATATATACACACACATATATATATATATATATATATATATATATATATATATATATATATATATATATATATATATATATATATATATATATATATACACACACACACACACACACACACACATATATATATATATATATATATATATATATATATATATATATATATATATATATATATATATATATATTTGTGTGTGTGTGTGTGTGTGTGTACATACATATATGCATCGAAGTCGATAATACTTGGGAATAACTCAACAGCCAAAGAGAATTATCCATTCGGCAGTGCAGTACCAAGGCATAGCTCTCATTGCTTGTAAAGCAAAATGCTGAATGTTACATTGTAATTCTTTATCTTTGTAAGAAGTTAAATATATTAATTTGTAGTATATCAGTGTCTTAATTTTAAACTATCTATTGTCAATATTACTGAAAAGAGTCCATTTTATAGATAAACGTACTTAGTTTAAACACACCAAGAATGTATACTGATATATGTCTAAACTGTCATATACTGAAAACATTACAATTTCTTTCGATCTTTTCTATTATATGACGCTAAGCCAAACTTATTTTATGCGGTTACTGAATTCTAAGGATGTTATCAATTCTTTTTCATAAAATTTATGAAGTTTCCTTTTTTCATTGTATGCGTCATTTCTTTTTCTCTATTCGTGTTTTTCTTTACTTCATGTGCTACACTTATCATTTTGTGCACATCCTTCTCTTCAGATATAAAACATTATTCTCTTTCAGAATTCCATTTTCCTTTTCTGACGTAGAATTAACCCCCGATATCTTTAAATAACATCTCTCTGAAAAAGAGAGAGAGAGAGAAAAAAAATAAGATATACAAAGTCTATATTCAGTTATCTTATTCACGGAAAGAAATAATAGAGCTGTCGTCCAGACGGTAATGCACTATATACCGAATGCAGCAGAAATTTTACCCACGAGAATTGCAAAAGCTCTTCTTATTTCAGGGGTTGCAAGAATCCTGCGCTATAATTTTTTTTTAGTTCTGAGACTAAAAGTATTATTTTTCAGTGAATCCATTAACCTCTTGGAGAGGATAGTATCCATGGAATAATGTTTGGTGTCTTAATATATGAAATGGTAACGATATTTTTACTTAGGGTAAATTTTGTTCACACATTGTCTAACGAAAGAGATATCACAAAATATTACTCAGAAAATTCAGAAGATAAACCTCCTATTTGTATGGAACAGGATGAAAATAAAGAAATATATACTAAACAATAGAATATAATACAAAAGTATAACAGAAAATTATTAGAAAATGTTTACATAAAAAAAGACATAAACGATTGTATAGTATATAGCAGGCAGAAAGAAAAACTCAAATGAAAACAAATATAAAAAAAAAAAAAATGCGCCAAAGCTTCATCGGCGCAATCGAGTTTTGTGTACAGCGTATAATGCTGTATGAAACTCTTTGTAGCGCTCAGTTCCTCCCAAGATACGGTTAAGTGAAGGTGCGTCGGCGACGCCTCTGTAAAGCGCTGCCAGACGAACGATCCATGGCTAACCTTAACCTTAAATAAAATAGAAACTACTGATTCTAGAGGGCTACAATTTGGTATGTTTGATGACTGGAGAGTGGATGATCAACGTACCAATTTGCAGTCCTCTGACCTCAGTAGTTTTTAAGATCTGAGTGCAGACGGACAGACAAAGTCATCTAAAAATTTTATTTCCCAGAAAACTAAAAGGGTGAACGTAAACAGGTTTAACTTATAAAATGAGAAGAACTATACAGAAAGAAGCAGAAAAAAAATTAAAGATGAATAGCTCAATGGTTTTTGCAAGGTAGAAAAAAGATAAACTATGAAGCAATTACAATTAGATGTACGTTAAATGCTGCGTAGCATATGGTTGATAAAAGTACTCAAATAAATCGCAGAATAAGAAAACAATTGAAAATCTGGGGTGCCATGAAATGGTTTTTATCTGTAATAATAATCAAAGTAGAGACGGAGTTACATCCAGCAGAAGTAAATGATTAAAGAATTTCATAAAAATGGTAATGTTTAAGAAAATGATTAGTACCAATTGTACGCAGTTTAGAAATTATGATACTAGTCTGGCAGTCATGATAAGCGGAAGATGTTTAACTTCTGCAAGTATGTAATTTTGTTTCGGCTACTGGTTGGAAGAAGAAATTCATCATATGATACGCCTAAGCGCCTGAAGAAAAGAAACTATGGTGTACTGTTCATTGAATATATGACGATTTTAGAGTCGAAAAAAGAGACAAATATAAGCGAAATTTCAATCTTGCAAAGTTGCGCGAGACCAGACTTTCCCCCATTCGTTGGAAACGATCTGAGGTCTTTTACTGGAAAGTCCACCATCAGCTATGAATGAGAGATCTGATGGTTAGTCGACTGCAACATGTTACGGGTCATCAGGGTGAAAAATGTTTTGAATAAAAATTTTGAACTTGAAAGTGAATATTAGTATGAGTAAAGTCACGATGGTAGATATGAAAAAAAATAAAGCAGTGTTATTTTATGAATGTAAGATAACGAATGCAGTTGGTCCAAAAAGGTACGTTTGAGTCGAGGTAATGCAAAATGGTATAATAAGCGAAGACGTGAGCTACTATATAGCGGGGGTGGGCGGCAAAGAAGGTAGCAGCGTTTGTATAAAGGATGCGGGTCATCCTTGACCCGACCATGGAAACAATCATTTAAATGTATAAAGTGATTATTCGGGAAAATCTTTCTTACTGCAGTTACTTCTGACTATTGAATGAAAATGAAGAATGAAGCTGGAACCTTTGATATATTTGTGGTAGCATATACGAAGAAAAATGATTTAATACCTGAATAAAGCAGTAAAGTTTTTAGCATCGATGAAAAGGTTCCTGAGAATGTTTTGGTCATGTGAAAGAACGAAGGTTAAAGGGCAAGTGAAGAGGTCATAGAATAAAGACCCTCCATATACAGGGAGTTACATTCGTATCATACTGATCGGCAAGAAAATGGCTATAAGCCTCGTGGGTTGGTGTCTGAAGCGGCTAAAAGATTAACAAGGCCAACCCACGATCTTGGTTTTTTGTTAACGTGGAAGGAAGCGTTACATATATATACATACATATATATATATATATATATATATATATATATATATATATATATATATATATATATATATATATATATATATATATATATATATATATTAACTGTATCACATACACAATTGTTCTGTGCATTAGTAGCAATACTAAAAGGACCTCATTCAAACTGGATGGTATCTAATGGAGTATTTATTCAGAAAAAGTTACAAGCTTTCTTAGACAAACAGTCCACATTATCAAGTATCCGTACAGTGAGCAGACACGTAGTCCAGCTGTGTTTATATCTGTGTGCTGGGTTCTTTTAATCCTATAATCGCCTGGCTCCTCCTGTGTGACCCCCACCCCCTCGTGATCTTGGCCTTTCTCTGCCCCCTTCTTCTTCCAGGTGTCCATTTTCCGTGCGTTCTCTTGCGTTTTTCCTTCGTTTCCTTGCTACTGTGCAGTATACGATTTTTCTAGATATGCTGTCTTCAAAGCCGTTTCTGGTGTTCCTTGCCATTGTGTTGTTGGCGCATGTTATGAAGGTGTTCTCTACAATCAGTCTGGCCGTTTTGTTGGTGTTCCTGTACAGAAAACTCATATTTTCCTAGTCTATTTTATTATCATTTTCCCAACAGTGTTTGGCAACTGCCGACGTCTGATTATAATGCCTTATGTTCTGCAGGTGTTGTTTGCCTCGCTCCTTACACAAGTTGCCAGTTTTGCTATAGTACCCTTCTTCACAGTCTAGACACGCTGCCATATATAAACCGCCCTCTAATCTCTTCCCCCTCTACCGACTTTTTGTTTCTAAAAACACCATTAGGAATAAAATAGAAACAAAAAGTCGGTAGAGGGGAAGAGATTAGAGGTGGGGTATATATGGCAGCGTGTCTAGACTATGAAGAAGGGTACTATGGCGAAACTGGCAACTTGTGTAAGGAGCGAGGCAAACAACACCTGCAGAACATAAGGCATTATAATCAGACGTCGGCAGTTGCCAAACACTGTTGGGAAAATGATAATAAAATAGACTAGGAAAATATGAGTTTTCTGTACAGGAACACCAACAAAACGGCCAGACTGATTGTAGAGAACACCTTCATAACATGCGCCAACAACACAATGGCAGGGAACACCGGAAACGGCTTTGAAGACAGCGTATCTATAAAAATTGTGTACTCCACAGTAGCAAGGAAACGAAGGAAAAACGCAAGAGAACGCACGGAAAATGGACACCTGGAAGAAGTAGGGGCAGAGAAAGGCCAAGAACACCAGGGTGTGGGGGGTCACATAGGAGGAGCCAGGCGATTATAGGATTAAAAGTACCCAGCACACAGATATACTGTAGATACAGCTGGACTACGCGTCTGCTCACTGTACGGATACTTGATAATGTGAACTGTTTGTCCAAGAAAGCTTGTAACTTTTTCTGAATAAATACTACATTAGATACCATCCAGTTTGAATGAGGTCCTTTTAGTAATATATATATATATATATATATATATATATATATATATATATATATATATATATATATATATATATATATATATATATATATATATTCCACAGAGGACCTCAATGATGCAAAAGGTTCGAAAACGAGTTTCTTTATTGCCAAGCTTTCACAGACCAGTCTGTAATGTTGAGGTCCTCTATGCAAGGAATGAATTTTTACCAGCTGAATTTACCTATGAATTTAGTGAAGACGTTTTGAATCCGAATTTCTGCCAAATTTGTCAACCCCTATGATATTTACAGTACTATCTCTCATATTACGTCTCTTTATGATTATTTAAAACATTAATTTACTTGCATTGTAGCTGTGCAAAACAGGCTATCCTGTCGAGTTATTAAAGTGGATATTTCTTGCTTTGCTCTTATACGGTCTCTGAATGATGCCTCATCAAGAGACTTTTTATTGTAGGTTTTTTTTTTTAAATTAGAAATGCTTTTAAAGCACGATTCATAACAATAAAATCTCCTCTTTGTTTCTGTTCCCAAAAGCGTATTAACAAGAAAAAACGGAAAGCTTCTCGGTCTCTGAAAGTGCGTGACAAATATTGCTTTATCCAAGACGTTTGTTAGAAAGCCTTTTAAAGGGACCAAATTTCAACAACAACTACTGACCTACTGACATCTCTTTGAAAAAAAGTTATGAAACAACACCTGTAATAAGTAAATGAAAACTGAAAAATTTTCTTGTCGTTCAACATAACTGGAATTAACGGCAAAGGTTTTTCTTAATGAAAATTGAGACTGAAAATTCTGCAGACAATGCGTTGGTCGATACACATGTGAACGTTTATTATGACGTTACTTTAAGATGTTGTGAATACTTTGTCTAGTAATCCAAAAAAAAAAAACCATGGTATTTGATAATTTGCTATGAAAGTCATTACATTTTGAAACATATTAGAAAAGTAGTTTATTAATCATATATTCGTTTTCCAGGGAGAAAGAAACAGAACATAAAGAAAATTTTTCCCTACTAGGACAGTCTTAGATAGTGAGGTGGAACTAATGTCAAGATCTAGAAATCCTAATGTTATTTCCTCAATCATAGATAGTTTCTTCTTGTCAAAGATTAATTAACAAACAAGAACGCATGGAATCTTCAAAAGATGTTTTTTCCACATGCATGAAGATACAAGAAAACTATTCCATTATTATTCCACAAGGGAGAAATTACTTTCGAGACGGTCAAAAGAGACGCGTCCTCCAAAACTTGTGCACTTCATAAAATCCATTTTTGTTGAAAGTTTCGTTATATAGAGAGTGGTCTGGGAACTGGGAAGATACGAGACAGACAAACTTTATACGACGAAAGAATTCTAGGCCTTAAATTAGGGCTACCATTTTAAAGGTGTATACATACACGCATATACATAGGCATATGCATACACAGATACACACACACACACATACACACACACACACACACACACACACACACACACACACACACACACATATATATATATATATATATATATATATATATATATATATATATATATATATATATATATATATGTTTTTGTGTGTGGATACATACATATACATATATATATATATATATATATATATATATATATATATATATATATATATATATATATGTATATATATATATATATATATATATATATATATATATATATATATATATATATATATTTAAAGGTGTATACATACACGCATATACATAGGCATATGCATACACAGATAGGCTACACACACACACACACACACACACACACACACACACACACATATATATATATATATATATATATATATATATATATATATATATATATATATATATATATATATATATGTTTGTGTGTGTATACATACATACATACATACATATATACATACATACATATATATATATATATATATATATATATATATATATATATATATATATATATATATATATATATATATATAAAATCGACGAAGGAAAGGGAAACACTTGAGTGCTGCGATGTCTTTCGACTGTCTGTCGTCCTTTACTTAGCACTCCAGTGTTTACGTTTCCTTCGTGGATTTTATCTTTATTTATATATAAATACATTCATCACGTGTGTATGTCTTGACTTTAGAGTAGAGAAATATCTGATCAGTAGTCAGTGATATATTCAGAAGCGTACTACTGAAAAGTGAGTAAAATCCGTATGCAGAAAACGTCGACATTTGCCACCCCATACCGCTGCAGAGATACCCCATCAGGAGTACTTTTAACATCCAGTCACACGTACGACGTTCATATCTATGTTGCTCCTAATCTCACGCTTACAACTTTTCATCGTTTCCACATGACACAGTTGTCGTAAAATACACTGATGCATTTTTTCCTCCATGCTACCGTTTTTAATGCCACTCCCATATATTGCCACTTGATTCTTCTAACTCTAAAAGTATAATTCAAACAACGAATCTCAGTGACTTTAGAATTTCAACTTTCATTCGTATATACATTTTTGCTTCATTTCTCGGTATAATGTGGTTCGGATTCCACAATAAGCTCTAGGTCCCGTTGCTAGGTAACCAACTGGTTCTTAGCCACGTAAAATAAGTCTAATCCTTCTTGCCAGCACTAGGAGAGCTGTTAATCAGCTCAATGGTCTGGTTAAACTAAGGTATACTTAATTTTTTGTTTTCCTTATAAGAGGATTGGCACAGCAATTTTTCATGGTTCCCAACGATAGCCTTCATAAATATTGTAATGTTCGTCGGATAATTTGCGTTCATCCTGTGACAATTCCTGAGTCATCGATTCTCTACCTTCGATCATCTTTCCTCTCATCTTGGCATTATTTGTTAACATTGCTTCCAAATTCCTCTCATTTTCAGCCACTCCTATTTATTTCATTATCTATATTAACATTCATTGCTTTATCTTCCTGGTTTCTATTCACCCTTACAACTCTAATGTGGCTCATATTTGATTTTAGCGTGAACTTTGCCTCTGTCACCCACTCTTTCATTATCATCACCTGTCAAAACCACCCTCCATGTCCTCCATCCCTTCCCTTCTTAGGCACAAATTCAGACTCTCCCAGATACAAAAGCTTTTACTCTCATTCTTTTTCCATCCTCCGGTCTGAAACTATCTATATTTCAGTCTATCTACCTACTTTCACAGTTGACCTCTTCATGGCTTAGGCTCTAAATTCTTGATACCTATGTGTCTTTTTGTTTATTAGTATTATTTCTTACGCATGCCGGTCCTACAACATTCTTACTCTGTCTCTCTGATCCTGCTACTGCTTGTCTGTTTATTTCCATCATATTCTTCCTTTTTTTCAGTTCTAGAAATTATTTCCAATTTGTTTCTGTATATAAAATTATATGCTCAATTTTTATTTTGGCCCTTTATGCTTCACTTCCGAAGTACAAAAATATATATATATGTATAACAAACACATATTCGAAAAAAAAAATCATGTTTAGAATATCATTGCATAACTCTTTTGGATAAAATATGCTTGTTCAAGAAATGTAAATAGTTAAAGATAAATGTTCCATTTGCGACACGTGTTGATGTATAAACACAGTTAATAAAATATTTACAGCCTAGAGGTGAAATGTATAAAATTTCAAATGATCTTTAAGAGTATGCTATAGCTTTAGATTATATGAGAGTCTCGATAAACAGTTTTTTTTTTAGAGGGATAGAGATAAAAAAATATCCTGTTTCAAATGAAATATTAGATGACCAATATAAATACACTGGTTATCCGTGATTGCTGAATAAGATTAGTGTTTATTTTATTAATTATCTTCTATTTGGGACTAGTTTTCAGTTTATCTCTTATAAAAATTAGGATGTAATTCCGTCACGTATAAGCTGTAATTTATATGAATGGTCGGTTGACAGAAATGTCTTAATATCTTTTCTTTACTCGCAAAAGATTTTTTTTTATCTTGACCTTTATAAGGCTAGAATTGGTTCTTTTCTTCTACTATCGTGCATTTTGAAAGTTATCTTAGGTGACGATAATAATGTATATAGAAAAAGAAGGCCTTAAGTAATAGGCACAAAGAGACAAAAGCATTTCAAAGAGAAAATGACAAGGATCATTACAGAAAGAAGGGAAAAATCAGGAGAGGATAAACAAACAAGTTTAAGCAGCCTCGCTGCACCAGTCTTGTCATCTAGGAGACTGGCTTGAGCGTGACAGATACTTCTGTTTTGTAGTAACACTGTGATTAAAATAATAACCATTATAGTAATATAGCTACGGATATGAAAATAACTTAAAAACAATTAGTTATAGAATAGGAAATAACTTTTTTCTTTTAATTCTTATTTAAGACTTACACAGTCTAGGGCAAAATGAAATTTCATCCAATCAGTTAGCTCTCGCAAAGTTTTATATATAACTCTTCTTCATATGTACATCATTCTTGAAACTTAAGCTCTTAGTTTTCTTCGTAATGGACATATTCAGTTTGTTCATTAGTTTATTTAGATGAAACTGTACTGTAAGTCATGGTGAAGGCCCCAAAAAGTTATTCTATTGATTGTTCACTGCTAATGAGATAGTGAACAAACAACTCATTAAAATTAATAAACCAACGCAACTTAATACAGGTTAGAATGGTTGTGAGTAACGAAAAGTTTTCTATAGTTGTTCTCCAAACGTCAGTTTGATATCTAGAACTGCAACTCGTTCATATACCAATAACCCAGTGTCAATTGAACTTTTACCTCAACAACCCCACGTGGAATTTATGATCGATCAACGTTCGCCAGACATGTATGGAAGATATGGTAATAATCTATATAAAAAATAACTTTTTATTACTCGGTAAAAAGATGGTGATTGTGAAATAGAAAATGTTTATAGACAACTGAATGCAATTTATTTCATTAGTGATGAAACAGGAACTTAGTCAGTATATGGCCTTTAATTCTAATTAATAAGTAATTATGACTATTTAATTAATGAAATGCTCTTGGCACAATGACTCACTCGCTTGAAAACCAATTGGTCATATCTTTAGATTGATACTCAGGTATCAATATCCCATAATTTAACCACTCTCTCTGTCTGTCTGTCTCTCTCTCTCTCTCTCTCTCTCTCTCTCTCTCTCTCTCTCTCTCTCTCTCTCTCATCCTTTTTGAACAAAAAGGATGTGAAGGTGGAGGCGAGAAGCCGGGTGTGATAGAAAACGAATTTTATAAACGGCAGTTGACCAATATCAGAGGTTCATATTTCGATATACAGCGCAAAAGAGAAATTTATTCATGACGTTTTTGAAACTCAAACTATAAATATTCCATTTTTAAATGTAGATATTGAATAGGATATTACGCCAAATATGTTTCAGAAGTAGAAAAAACACGCACACACACTCATATAATTATATGTATATATATATATATATATATATATATATATATATATATATATATATATATATATATATATATATATATATCTATCTATCTATCTATCTATCTATATATATATATATATATATATATATATATATATATATTATATATATATATATATATATATATATATATATATATATATATATATATATATATATATATATATATATATGTATATATATATATATATATATATTTATATATATATATATATATATATATATATATATATATATATATATATATATATATATATATTATATATATATATATATATATATATATATATATATATATATATATATATATATATATATATATATATATATATATATATATATATATATGTATATGTATATATATATATATATATATATATATATATATATATATATATATATATATATATATATATATATATATATATATATATATATATGTAGATTCTACTGGTCACTTTTACCAGACACATAATGTAATAGCCACAATGCCCTTTTAACTTCTCGAATTCTTCGCGCTTTTTTGGATATGCTTGGCACTGCGAAGACGTACGATCCAAGAGCAAGAAATTGAAGAGACTGTGATGCCCGGTCGCGGGAAACGAACCCGCGTCACCATAATCACAAGGAGGTCATGGTGCCAACTTGACCGTACATGACAAGTATATCCAAAAAAGCGCGAAGAATTCCAGAAATTAAGAAGGCATTGTGGCTATTACAATTATACACACACACACACACACACACACACACACACACACACACACACACACATATATATATATATATATATATATATATATATATATATATATATATATATATATATATATATATACGTATATATACACACACACACACACACACACACACACACACACATATATATATATATATATATATATATATATATATATATATATATATATATATATATATATATATATATATTTCGATGTAGGGTCACGGATATTGGTCTCGAAGTCACAGCTACGCTTCAGTTTCGTGAAGAATGGTTAGAATCCCAGTGCAGTTAATTGCTTTCTCAGTTCATATATGAAATGGCCAGAGAAATTATACATTTTTAATATTTTTCATAAGAACTATTAATTATTGTCAAACATCTCATAGCACCAATGGGATATGGAGAAACGATATGTAAATGATAAAATGCTGATGTTAATGTAAAAAAAAAAAGAAATCTCAACTAAAAATATTATGAATGTCTAACATACTACTAAGCATTTCAAGCTCGTTGTCGCATAGGTTTTCTTGAATATCTTTTTGTATATCAGCTCTATCTTCTTGATATTTTGGCAGAGAATGTTTTAGACTCTTCAGAAATTTTGGGCAATATAATGAGGTACCAGAATTTATTGATTATGGCAATTTACTCCTGAGCTTTTTCAATTTCTTCAACATTCGTTGTAGATATCCAAATACCTGTCCTTGGCTTAGCTAAAGAGTTGGGAAAGAAACTTCTCTGTCTCAAACTTGTGAACGGAAGAGTGTGCTACGATATAGCTTTTTTTATTTTTGAATTACCGACAATAACCATTTCCTATTCAGTATCTTTCAGATAGGTATTTGTATGTTTTTATATTTCGTGTATGTTTTTTTTTTTTTAATTACTACCGTGAGAATGAGTTGGCAGTGGGCCAGTTTTGATTATAAGATATTGCAGATGTGAAAATGAAAAGGAGAAAAAATAGATAAAATAGGATTTCTATAAAAAGGTAACTGATTATCTCTTTAAGGGTTCTCTTTAACTTACATGCACCGGAACATGATTGAATGATTTTAAAATTCTTTTATCAAATTGACAATTATAGCGTTCTGTGGTAGGATTTTGACTGTGAAACCGGTAGGCCTATTTAGACGCTTGCAGCTCGCACCATAGGTTTATATTTCAGTGATAAGGGAACAAATATACCTGCCTTCACTTTTAGCAGTACTGCTTAATATTTCTGTGAGTTACTTGGTGGGTATTTCCAAAATAAAATAAACGAATTATATGTTCAATGTCTTGATGGAATTACAAGTTACATTAACGTAACATTTACCATTTGCAGGAATATTACATTTTTTCACATTCAATGTAACCAGTGATATTAGCAGTATCTCGAAATATTCACAAGCAGCTCACATATAGAGCCATTCTGTCATAATAACAGCAAAAGAGTTAAAATTTTTACTTTTCCATTAAAGGCCTCGTGATCGAGTGCATGACGGTGCAAGCGGTGCTGCGTAAGGCGCAGCGGAGCATGAGGTCTCCGCCAGACACGCCAACAGTTACCCCTTCATCGCCTTCATCACCCCACGTCTTCGACAACTTTACTGTCGGTGCCATTCGTCGCAAGATCTATGGCAAATTTGGTGGTAAGGAGATCTTCACATCTTAACAATCAGCACCCTTACGAACGAACTGAGGATGGCAAACATCATCCCGGAAGAAACCTCGGAGAAGTCGGTGTATACATTATGATATATATAGCCAAAAAAGGTATGTGCAATATATACAGAAATTTTACAGATTGTTGCATAATCCAATGTTTACACTAAGCATGAAAATAGCATAGACATACAGCATTTCAAAGTGATGAAGAAATATACAAAAACTAATGAATTATTTATATATATATATATATATATATATATATATATATATATATATATATATATATATATATATATATATATATATATATATATATATGTATACTTATATATATATATATATATATATATATATATATATATATATATATATATATATATATATATAATTATATATATATATATATATATATATATATATATATATATATATATATATATATATATATATATATATATATATATATATATATATATATATATATATATATATATAAAGACCACCCGGGCTATTTCACTCCCCTTCACTATCTAAAAGTAGATCGTCCTCGTCATCGCTGCGGACGTTGGTGACGATGGGATCTATGTGATTATGGATGTTGTCTGTCAGCCAGCGTTCGTCCTTGAAAGCTTGAGACCGTCGGACCGCTCCTCCCCACAGCTCTTCAGTAACAGCAAGCCTGGCTTCCTCTCATCTGGGCTGCAGGTCTGCCGGGGTGAAACGTCATAGCGATGAACGTAGGCTACATATCGTTTCATATGGCCCTATACCTGCTTGATGGCGTTCAGTTTAGG
>JANJGK010000020.1:46571197-46578697 GCA_039081455.1 Macrobrachium rosenbergii | reverse complement strand
ATCACTTTTCCTTAATTTGATTCTGAGATTAATCACCCAAGTTGAGGACTTCAGGGGAGTGATAGCATAAATATTATATTTAGACTCATGAAACTTTGAACATTTATTTAGCATAGTCAAAGAAATTCTGACAGTAAATTTCAATTAATTAGATTCAATAGATTTTTAGTCATTGGTGTTTTCGTTCTATTTTGATGGAATTTTTTGAAAAGTTTATAAATTTTCTATTTGATGCTCTTTTGCAAACTTTTCCACATATATTTGAAGCATATTAGATATGCTTACAAACGCTTGTCAATAAGTCTAGTAAAATGAACAGTAAAATTATAGTTAAAAATATCTAAAATTCTGATTTGTTAATTATAAAGTTCAAATTTAAATCTATGGAAAAATTAATAACACCAATTAATTTAAAACCGGAAAAACTTTCTATGAAACATGCAAAATCCATTACTTTTTACTTTTTTCTGACATGTTGAAAAATGTAGATTTCATAGTCATTTCAGTACAGCTAAATTCATAAAAACTACATTTTGAGAAACTCAAGTTCAAAGTTTCATGAAACTTTGACATAAGTATAACCCTTTCAGACGCATTTTTTACATATATAATATTTACTCAGTACAGAATACTGTTCCTTGCATCTCATATGTTGTTAGTTGTCTCATTTAATTGTTTGCTTACTTTACAAAACGTATTTTATAAAACAAAATATTCACTTACTTTTCCCTTGTGAAAGAATTTCCTGCTCACCCACGAGGTATCTTTCCCTAAACTTCTCGGTATATCATTAACTTTCTTAATACTTTTTTATTTTAAAAATAGGGTAGAACTAAGTAGTAGCTCCACTGCGGCGATTTCCTTGTAACTTAACTTTTTCTACAGTTTATTGGTTACTAATTATGGATTTTCCTTCAATTTTTGCCACACGATTGTAATTAACCTGTGATTAACCACAGAACTTCATCCAACAAGCTAGGGGACACGATGGGAAAGCGGGGTTATGGGTGGGGTATACCTCCGGGACTGATTTGCTCCCCCTCTTGTTACTATCCTATAATTTAGGGGAACCCTAGGGGAAAATGGGGCTATGGGTGGAGTAGACCATGGAGGGTGAGAAGGCGACCAAATTTTACTGTATACGGCATTAGAGAGATGAAAAACCCTTAAACAAACACAGGAGGAACTATACGACAAAGGTAGCCGTTATAAAGACAAATACTTTCACTACTACTACTATTTTGAATGCTGCCACACATGCACACTGTTATAAGGGAGCTTTTGGTATACAGGCCGCCTCCTTACTGAGGAAAATATTGGGGCTGGGGGGTCCAAAGCCTATAAATACTTATCCAACCAATTACTTTACCCCATTAACTCTAAGTTGAGGAAAACGGCATTTAAATTCATTCTCTGAGTTACTTATATTTCTTTCTGTTTTCGTTTTTTTAACCATCATTTATTTCTGCTTGTCTTCATTTTGAGTTCCTTATTCACGCTTATTACTGCTCCTGTGCAATAATGCATTCCCTCCAAGTGACGTTTACCTTGTAAGCATTACAATACGGGATTACAATTAAGGATAGATCTCAAAGAATGGGGCTGCACCCTAGAGGAACTGTGAGGAAACAGGGGGTTTCAGGAGGAATTGAGAAGTTTCTCCCGCCATTGGAGGGGGTGTGGGGGGTATTTATAAGCAATCCTCACAGGTTAGACCATCATCTTTCCAACTGTTGCACCCGCCTGTTTGCTTTGGAACGTTTCATAACCCTTCCATCACTATAACAGTTTCTGTTAACCAACTTTAACTTTGTTCTGTTTAATTAATTTAGGTTTTCTTTAAAGGGGGGTCCAGGGGGAGCGAAGCTCCCCTGCCAGGTAATGCAGCCTACTAGGTTAGGTTAGGTTAAGTTGGTTTAGTTGCTGTAAAAACCCTATAATTTATGTTTAAAGCAAAGGGGGGTCCAGGAGGGGCGAAGTCCCCCACTGGTCAGGTAACACGGCCTACTAGGTTAGGGTAAGTTAGGTTGGGTAGGTTTGGTCAGTATAATAACCTGCATTTTACTCTTTTAATTAACACGGCCTACTGTTTTAGGTTGGTTAGGTTATTATGATAACCTATACAAAGCTTTTCCTTTTTGTTGCTGTAACATTTAGTGTGCGTTACAACTTTCTGACTCTCCATGAATTATCGCTTTTCTGCACCTTACCGCTCGGAAAGATTCCCACTTTCCATTGCAGATTCTTATACAAACCCCTTTCCCTCCTTTTCACGTTGACGTCATTTACCCCCAACCCCCTTCTCTCAACCGACCACTAGCTTTACTCCGACGTAGGTCTGCGTTTTAATAATTTGGATAATTGTATATTTTGTTTTAAACCACCGGCTGATTCCTTAACGTAAACTTAACGCTCCTTTGAGCCTATAACTCGCCACTTTTTGCTCGTTACCTGTGGGAACTGTTACATCAAATGCCGGGAATTTAATGTGTATTATTACGGCAATTACGAGATGTTAATTCAGCTGCGTCAAGATCACGGCCTTAAAAAAAAAAAAAAAATTTTGCCCCCTGTGCGGTAGTGAGTGCAGGCTGGACATTCAGCAAAAAGCATTCAAGTGCGCCAAAGTGCATTCTGCTCCCCCAGAAACGGGCTTGGAGTCCCTCAGGTAAGTCTGTTGGGGCTTGGTTTCAGAGCTCCTGCAGACTGATTGGCATCTTGGAAATTGGTTTTCCCTATACGTTTAGTGCTGTTGGTAAAGGAGATGACATTATGTTTTTTGCCGGCCTGTTATTCTACCTAATGCGTGTCTACCTACCCTCTCGCAACGCCCCCCCCCCTTTGTTTCCTTGGTGCCAGTACTTTCTGCCTCTATGCAGAATCTTCTGCCTCCCCCCAATGCCGCTTCTCACCTTTCCCCGCATTTGGGGGGATGCACTCTCTCCCTGCCTTCCCCCATGTTCCTCCCCTTTCCTCAGCTGCTCCCCACTGCAATGAATGGCACTTTACACTTTTGGAGTACCCTTCCACAGTGTAAACATGTGTGTGTGTTCTACTCCACCCAAAACCCCGAATTCCCACAGTCCCCCTTTACTGCTGGGTAGAGTTAAGATGCATATAACACTTGGCCGACAACAAACAAATGAGCCTCCTTTATCAGCAGCCCTAAAAGTATAGGAAAAACCAGTTTCCAAGGTAAAAAGAGGCGCGAAGTTAATGCTTAGAAATACCAAAAATAAAATTTTTACACTTAACACACCGGAACGTAAATGAAGAATCAAAGCCTCCTGCATGGATATCAGAAAGAAATTTTTCACCACCATATCAACATTTCATTTTTTTTTTGCGATATTGTTCACATCTTCAAAAGAAAGTACAATCTGCTGATGCTCAATCATCTGTGGTTTTCTGATTTTGTTCACCCTTAGGTGTTTACATAGCAAACCAGTCAATTTTCGTTTACACTTCTCCTCCCCACGTGGATGAATAACAGACTTTTCACTTTCGCTACAGTTGTAACAGAAACAGAGCACCAGAGTTTTTCATTTTTTTCTTTATGTCTTCTGGCTATAGTGTGGCCATGGCTTGTAAATGCCGCATTCCTTTGCTAACACGTGGCATGATAAACGTTCAACACCAATATAATAACGGCTTTTGGATAAAAAAAAAAAAAAAAAAAGGGGGGGGCCAGAGGAGCAACACAACAACACTCAACCTTTGGAAAGTCACATGGGTAGCTGACTATTACTAGGTAAGCTCTTACTCATAAACAAACAACATGGCGTATATCAACCGAAGTTATCATGCAAAACCAGGCAAAAATGTGAAAATGGAAATAATAGCATAATTTATAGCAGGAACGTAGTGAGTGTGTAGAGTATGCTTAGTGAGGGGGCGTGTCTGGGATGTGACTGTCCCTTTAAATTCCCACTAACTCCAACGAAATGTGCGTCTTCTTCGAGCGGGAAGTCATGCGGGACTCTTGGCTAGCATAGTAATTACTTAGGACTCTGGAAAACGGGGAAGTGAAATTCTAACTAACCTTTCTCTGTGTTCTGGAAAAAATTCTTACGGTTTCAGAGGAGAAGTAACCATGATAACTGATAACAACTATTCACAAAATATGCACAATGTTCTTCCATTTTTTTGAAATGTTAACAAGTAGATGAGAGTAGAGATAACTTTCTTATAACTCAAAATAGTATACATTTTTTTTTTGAAAACTCACCTGCAGGGATTATCAAATAAAATGTATTTATAAAATTCATATAATACAGATGATTCTCAAAACTATATGATCAGTCATACTACTGCACTTCTACTGCTACTACTGTAGACTGAACATGATATATAAACGTTAGTGATTTTGTTTTTATTGATTGATGTATGTGATCATCATATCTGATCATTACATGAATAGAAAAAAATATTTAGTCCCAGATGCGAAGAAACAATAAAAACCTCCTTTGTATAAAGTTCATCTGGTTTACTGCATAATATTCAGATGGGTCCAATATTTAATGAAAGCATTTATATATAATACTAAAACTCTGTCTTGTTTGTGTGTTTGAATGCATATTAGGAATCCCGGAGGCTTCTGGAAATTCCGAAGGCTCCTGGGAATTCCAGAGGCTTCTGGGGCTTCCATCACCCTCCCCCCTCCTTCTCCCCTCACCCTCCTCTCCCCCC
The DNA here is from genome assembly GCA_039081455.1 of Macrobrachium rosenbergii. NCBI lineage: Eukaryota > Metazoa > Arthropoda > Malacostraca > Decapoda > Palaemonidae > Macrobrachium > Macrobrachium rosenbergii. Next base: position 46,574,008 of record JANJGK010000020.1, on the reverse strand, counting down.
GCCTCCTCTCCCCCTTCCCCCTTCCCGCTTCCCCTCCCCTCCCCTTTCTCTTCCCTCCTCGTCCTCTTCCATCCCCTTCCCTTTACCTCCCCCTCCCCTCACCTTCCCCTCCCATTCACTCTTCCCTTCCCTTGCCCTCCTCCTCCTCCACTCCCCTCCCTTCCCCTCCCCTTCCCTCTCCCTTCCCTCTTTCCTCCCCCTTCCCCTATCACATCTTCACAGGTGATAAAATGAAAGCCTGAGTGTAGGTCCTGACCGGTTTCAGCTTTATTTCCAAGCTATTGATGAAGGACTGATACATAGTGGTGGAATTCACAATGTACATGCTACAGAGACAGTTTGGACGAACATTCATAACCATTTGAGACTACGAATCCACATCTGACAGATGTCAAAGTCATTAGTGCTAGTGGTAGAAATTAAAATATACCATACTAAATTTGCTATGCCAAAATTTTAAGCAAAATATCCCATTGAATTCAAAATGTTTAATCAGCTCAATTCGAGACAAAACCAAAATAACAATTATCATAATGAAATGTTTTTGGATGATAAACATATATTTCTTAACCTACAAAGTCATAGAATTGGGAAGTTCCCAATCTACATTGTGATTTACTTGTAGCCGAAGGTAACTGTATTATTCATTTGTCACAGATTAATAAAGCTATGGTTATATTACATATAGAATACCGTTCCGTAACAATATCTTCTTAGGAAATTACTTTCTGATGTTTTCTTCAAGTAAAATTACATGATAATTTTGGTCTATGGGAACGTAAAAAGGGAGATATGTAATGGAAGTGACTCCTTCGACTTGGAACCACTTTGATGTGGTGAGGGAAAGCTTGAATTTGTACCCAGGTTCGAGTCCAAGAGTCCTGTATATGATTTCTTATTAATTTCTTATTAAGTCTTGTGGAATTTTCTACTTTGGGTAAAATCTATTTGATCAGATAAATAGGAAAAGGCATAATAACTGGGACGAGGGTTTATATCTGAAGCTAAAACAGTAGTAGGACCTATGGTAGGATCATCAACTACCTGATAATGTTTCAACTTGATGGAAATCACATTGATCACATGAGGGTGGAGCTATTTTGCAGAGCTGGGTCATGGATTCCAGCTGTGGTCTGGTTCTGGGGATAGGACTCTCAACCTTCTGTCTAATTTGCCCTTAATATGATTAGGGTGGAGACAACTGTATTCTTGAAATACTTTCAGTCCCAACAAGTGGGTCTGGCTTACACTTTAGCCTCACTAATTGTGTTGCGCCATACCCTGCGGTGTAGGGTAGAAAGTGGACATCTGTGTCGTTGGTAGAAGAATAAAGTCCATGAAATGCCAATGATATCTTTTTTAAGATTTTCAGGTTTATTTATTAATATTTTTTTTTATAACTTCGATCTTTATGAATAGCAATAAAGAATCGAGTACCACTGGACCCTTTGATGATGTCCTTTTGGCACAGATGACAACCTTTGCACCTTCTTCCGACAACCCCTGTATGGACATGGCTAGGAAACCTTGTACACTGGAACCCTATGTTCCAGCATGGAACAAAGGGAAATTAACCAGACATGTATGTGCAGTAGGGCCAGGAGTATATGAAACCTATCATGAAAAGTACTTGAACTTTAATCGGGAAGATTCTAATTGCGACATTTTCAATATGCAAAGATCCATTGTGAAGTATTGTGCCCAAATGCCCAAGATATCTGAAGGTCCGGGAAAACTGACAGTAGAATTGGTCACCGAACAAGAAATTGAAAATTTAAAAGTGTTGTTACATCTTGGAGAAGTAAAAGTAGTCTGTTCAGTACATGATTTTCAGAATCATTCCAAGGGACAGTTTTACACCCCAACTGATGATGTATTCAGATGAGAAATTTGTAGAAGAATTAAAAGATCAAGGTGTTATTAGAATTGAAAGAATGAAGATCAATGGAGCATTAGTTCCACTGTCAAATTTGATTATTACATTTAATTCAACCCACTTACCTAATGTAATAAAATCAGCATGATTATGTTTCAAGGATAAGCTATATATCCTAAGACCGAGAAGTTTTTATTGTCAAGAATATGGTCATATGTTAGGATCTTGTAGGTAAAGGATACATGGCAAGACTGCCATGTGTGTTAAGTGTAGTGAACTAGAGCATGGTGTATGTTATAAAGAGGCAAAATCATCCATTCTTGTCACAAAATTGAGATATGTACATCATGAAAAAGGAAATACAGACAATAAAAGTAAATTAATGCATAACATTTACAGAGGCTAAACAGAAAGTATTAAGCCAATATGTTAGACCAGGAACATACTGCTGCTAACGAAAGATGAAATGTAAATGGTACCACAGGTGCTTCCTTTCATGATGCGAAGGGAACATCAGTGGCAACCTGTACTCCTGCCTATTTGGAGGCTATGCTGGTGATTTCTGGTGCTCCAGCTTCTTCAGAGACTGCACCAGTTGTTCTGGTGCTCCTCGCTCTTGGAGGTCATGCCATATATGCCTGGTACATCCATCTCTCTAGAGGCTGCACTAGTTATACCTGGTGTGTCTGCCTCTTTGGTGACTGCACCAGGTTTAGCTGGCACTCCTGCCTCTTTGGAGCTGCTTCGTTATCTGTATCTGGTGCTGGTGTTTCCCTGGAGCCTGCGCCAGCTGTGACTGATGCTCTTGATGCTTAAGAGGATGCACCTATATTGTAACACTACCACCTCTCATAAGGCAGTGCCCAGCGTTGTCTGGTGCTCCTGAGCTTGACAGTCTTCTGACAAAGATGCCATCAAAGGTGCCAAGCACCCAT
>JANJGK010000020.1:46546197-46566197 GCA_039081455.1 Macrobrachium rosenbergii | reverse complement strand
TGTCCGTTAATCTAAAAAGTGACAATAGAGCACAAAGAACCAACAGCTTTCTTCTAAACAGTTACAGCAAACAAGTCTAGCAAGGCAAATTACTTTCAAATAGTTAAATTTAAGCATCACAAGCTCAAATACTCAGTTCCTAAAAAAAAAATAAACAATGTATTGAAATAAATTGGAAAATATAAAATAATAAGACAATATTACATATTTAGGATATAACTGGAAAATATACATTAGAAAATATATAGTGACCATAAGATATGTATCATTACATGCAAAAACAATTAAACTGCGAATTAAAACATATAAAAAAGATGTGAATCCATGAATTTCACAACAGTGTTGCCATTAATTATTACTACACAGGATTTTAATGGTTTAGTGGTGTACAGATATTAAGAGATTATACAAAGATAGAAAAATTGTAGTTATTGATATAAGTAATGGCTTGTTATTCCTTGACTAGTATTTTCCTTTTTATAGCTAAAGTATCAAAATATCAGAGGACAATGGAGCACCGTATATGATTCCAGTATTATAATGTATAACATGGCAATTGAATTGGAGATCTCATCGGGGTAACTCTACGGATATGTGTTTGTATGCATAAGAAGAATAAGTTGTAGTTTATGCTCTACTTGAATGAAACTTCCTGATGATTAAACTGCCAAATAGCAGGTTTATTATGGTTTATTAAATTAATCTCGTTTACCGTGAATGGAGGTTTAAATTTTAAATGTGTACAAATTACTTTAAGAGTTATGCAAAACATACATTGCGTTACAAAAGTAAGTTCATCTACACGAGCTGCAGAAGAAGGTGAGAAAGCATCGGAAAATGATTGCCTGTCTGCAGCCTCCTGAATCGGTTTGGTCAAGGGGTAGCCTAGATAGCCCAACTATTATAATCTCAGAATACATTACAGAAATTTCTGTTCCTGTTAGTTATGGAAGTTCTATATGTATATAAGGTAATGATAAAAGATGAAGCTTAAACAGCCTAGACTTGTAATGAAATTGTGTATTGGAAAGTGTGAAAGTAAAGGGAAAGTTTTTTTTTTTTTATGTGACATACATAAACTTAAAGACGTTTTAAGACTCAGTTGTCATATGGCGAGTGTTAAGTAGGGTATGGAAGACAAATCAGGAAACGTTATGTAAGGGTTTTGCGATGAAAGTGAATTAGTGTGAAACGTGGTATGGCATACGGTTAGTAATTGTAGGGGTAAAGTTGTGGGATGTAACAATGACGCTTGAATGAAGTATGAAATGGTTGGTGATAGTAGATGACAGAATGATTATTGGGGACAGTGAAGAGCTATCGCAGGAGAAGAGTAATTCCAAGGAATAGTAGGATTATGGGAGTAAATGGTAACTAGGAAGGTAGACCAACGAATGATAATAAGGAATGTGGAATAACGGAAGCGGTTAATTCCCAAGAATATTTGGGAATAAGAACAACAGATGATATTAGGATGAGGGAAGAGGTGAGTCCCCATTATGTTAAGCAAGAAAGGTAGAGAGGTCCTCACAAAAATACAAAGAAGAGACGAGGATGGGGGATACAAAGAAGTGGGAAAGAGTTATTGTAGTTGAAAGGCTGATTCACAATGCCTTGAGATGGACTTTTATATGGAAAGAATGGGTGATGTTAAGCTGGTGGAGAGAGTGAACAATTCAGAATTATCATCGAGGGAAGGAGAGGAAGAAATACAAAGATTTGGACAGATGTAAAGGATTGGCATAAATATCCAATATGCAAATGGATGCACCAAATATAGGGATGAATAGCGTATTGTGTTCGTGTGATTCAGTGCGATGCTGATACTTTCTGTGCAGATATATGTAGCAGCTAATGCTGTGTAGATATATGTAGCCGCTAATACTGTGAAACTTTAACTCCAAAGCATCTTGTTCAAATATTATATTTTTTCTATGAATATGTAAGTTTTTAATATATAGTTATATAGCCTTTAGTTATATAATTATATAGTTTGTTGATATCTTATGTTTTTTTCGCTTTATCAGATATAAAGGCGTCTTACAAACAACACCATTAACGAGTAACTGTTTAATTCAAATGAGCTTCAATCATTGTAACCCATTACCGCTACCACAAGCTTCTTAAAGTCTGTTACAAGTATTTTTTATTCGAACTCGAGCCCCTCCAGACTTCCGCAGGTGCCAGCAGTAGCCAGAGTCTATAGGAGGTTATCCATCTAAATACTGACCAGAGCCAATCTTATTCACTCACCGACTGAAACTGTCTGTGTTATATTTGTCTTAATGACTGACATTCATTTGTGGATACCTTTCCAAGTACTGACCGAACCAAACGTTTCTTATTTTTATTTGAAGAAGGGCACTGAACAAGTCGGAAATACTGGAAGTAACTGATAAGCAATGATCAGAAAAATAAGCAATATGTAAAAAAAAAAGTATGGTATGCTTACGCGAGGACTCCACAAAGCTGAAGAAAATATTAGAAGAATATTTTACAACAAAAATAGCATTAGGTGTTTCGTAACATCGGGAAATTAACTGTTTCACTAATATCACCAACTCTGGAAAATTGAAATCTTGCAGCAATACTTAAGGATATCGAAAATTAGCTCTCTCTCTCTCTCTCTCTCTCTCTCTCTCTCTCTCTCTCTCTCTCTCTCTCTCTCTCTCTCTCTCTCTCTCTCTCTCATTTCTTCTTCTCAAAGTGTACTTTAGTTCTCCACTACTCTGCACACCACATTTCCAGGAAAAGATATCAAATCTTCCTCGTGAAATATTCCTTTTCAGATTAACCCCTCTGAATAGACAAACATTCTAAAAACCAACAGAAACCTGTTTGTCTGTTCTCTTTCAAAAAGCATTTCTGCAGAATTCACGAAACTGGGTGACTAGCAGTTCCATTCGGCTTTTTAAAAGTAGCAAATATCTTCTAAAAGCTTGATATTCCATGAAGCAGGATAACATAAGCTTCAAATTTGATGAGCGTAAATTCTATGTAAAAATCTTTCAAAAAGGTATTTTAGAAAGTCTCTCTCTCTCTCTCTCTCTCTCTCTCTCTTCTCTCTCTCTCTCTCTCTCTCTCTTCTCTCTCTCTCTCTCTCTCTCTATCTCTGCAAGGTAATCCACGTTTCTGTTAATCACAAAGAATGAGCTATATACGACTAAATGTACTCCCATATTATACAAATATAAAAATATAATATTAGCTGCTCTCTCTGTCATTAGTAATGATCGCTCAAAAAGTATCTAAATCATCTTCTGAGATGATTTAGATACTTTTTGAGCGATCATTACTAATGACTGAGAGAGCAGCTAATATTATATTTTTATATTTGTATAATATGGGAGTACATTTAGTCGTATATAGCTCATTCTTTGTGATTAACAGAAACGTGGATTACCTTGCAGAGAGAGAGAGAGAGAGAGGAGACGAGAGAGAGAGAGAGAGAGAGAGAGAGAGAGAGAGAGAGAGAGAGACTTTCTAAAATACATTTTTGAAAGATTTTTACATAGAATTTACGCTCATCAAATTTTTCAAGTCATATAATCATTTTTTTTCTACGGTTGTTTTAACTAAATCAATATCTTATCCATTTAGTAGTTCTTGCAAACTTTGTAACAAAAAGAAATATGTAATTCTAATAAACTGCTTATAAAGATTTTTTTGTGAGTGGTGAAAATGCGCTGTCGGAAAAATAAGATAATACCGAAGTTTTAGTTTTAGTATTGCTGTTACGGTTGCATCTCCGTAAAAATGACAGGTATATCCAAACCATCTTGCAATAACATTCTACTTGTAACACATTAACCATATTTCGTTGATCTGTAGTTTGTTAAACGTGATCTTGTGATAATTAGCCGAAAATGGTTAAGTATGGCTGTTCCGGTACAGAATGGGTTTAATCCTTATTCAAGAGTAAATAGCAATTTAAGTAGTGATTTGTCATGACTAGGAAATATGCCATTCAACTTCATTCGGAGGTAAAGGTTAAGAAGTATTATTTCAGTGGCTATTTTTTTTATTAACCCTCTATTCGAGGAATTATATTTTTTCACAAGTTGGTTCCCACACACGTATATTATTTTTCTTTATAAGGATTTGACTTCAGTCAGGAAGGGTATCTATAACTTCTTTCGTGATCAAAATTATTTTTATAATTACATATAGTTACACACTCTCAGTTCTTTGTAGATGCAATAAATAAGTACATAAACAAAAGAATAAATACAAAATAAACAAAAGAATAAAAAAAAACATCAGATTATAAAAAAAAACACATCTTACATACATCACTTACCCTTAAAGTACGTTTTGAAACCATAAAAGGTAACTCATATAAAAAAATAATGTACAAAAATCAGGTTGATTATAAGTAAGTCAACGATTTCCTAGAACAGAGTTATTTAATAAAAAGAAAAAAAGATAATAAATCTTATACATAGTTCCCACGAGATGATACATATACGGCATCAAGATTTATGGTTTCTTATGTTATTAATGATGTTTTTTTTCAAAAATATATGTAAATAAAATTTTATAAACATAAATATCCCTCACTTGCTAAACATGTTAATTATAAAAGTATAAGAAGAAACTTCCAGAAAGATAAGAAAGTATGCAGTACATGAAAAGAAAAGATAAATGAATCAAAAATGGTTATGGAAAGACGCAATGAGGCGGAAAAGGGAAAAAGTGAAATATGGATGGAGATAAGGGTGCGAAAGATAAAGTGAAATGGAGACTGGAGAGAAAACTACAATATAGAGTGAAATTCATGAGATACATAACTTCTTCGAGTAATGAAGCAGCAAAATACGATTGAGATAAGAAGAGAAGCTGGCCAGACTATATATATATATATATATATATATATATATATATATATATATATATATATATATATATATATATATATATATATATATATATATATATATATATATACATATATATATACATACACACACACACACTCACACATATACTAAGAAATCACAAAAGTAAGAGCGTGATTTTGTTTATTAGCTGAAGCCACTGGGAAAGTTCAAATTAAAACGACAGAGTGCCAAATACCTTCGTGTATTTTAACACATCTTCAGGGGCCCGAAGATGTGTTAAAATGCACGAACGTACTTGGCATTCTTTCGTTTCAATTTGAACTTTCGCAGTGGCTTTAGCTAATATAAATATAAATATATATATATATATATATATATATATATATATATATATAAATATATATATATATATATATATATATATATATATATGTATATAATTATATATATATATATATATATATATATATATATATATATATATATATATATATATATATATATATATATATATATATATATATATATATATATATATATATATATAAATTATATATGTAAAGAATATGTTGACCAGTACTTGAGTTAACAATTTTTATTGCGACTATTTACCACCATACAGCCTCGAAATTAGTCTCAATAAAAAATTTTTACTCAAGTACTGGTCTACCTATATCTCATTCGAATCTGCTTACCAAGGAATTCTTCTCTCTCTCTCTCTCTCTCTCTCTCTCTCTCTCTCTCTCTCTCTCTCTCTCTCTCTCTCTCTCTATATATATATATATATATATATATATATATATATATATATATATATATATATATATATATATATATATATATATATATATATATATATATATATATATATATATATATATATATATATATATATATTGCCAGGAGTGTCAACACTCTCATGCTCCAATTTTGCAAACCACAACACGAAGTAGGCAAAGCCCACACTCAGAGCAAAAGAGACAAGCCTTAAGCCGCCCCTTTTTAATTAAAACTTGACAGCTGATTTGTCAGGGCCTTTGTACTTTTCCTGAACCTCTCCTAAATCTCCTGCTTTGTGCTTCACCCTTTTTTTATGTATTTTCCTGCAGAGAATTCCTCTCTTCCAGGTAAGACCAGCATCCAGGATGTGACACATGAAATGCCCGAGGATGGGCTAAAAGAATTTGTGCATGAAGGATAGTTCACACCTGGACACCCGGAGCGGCAAACACCGACAGAGAAGAGAGGTCATGTAAAGCCAGGTCGGAGTTCAACAAGCAGCAGTCCGGCAACTGACCCATTTAAAAACACAGAGTGCTACTCTGTCCCCGAGCACACTGCTCTAACTTGGTTTACCGATAATCTACCCATCCAAATGCTGCCTTAGTGCCAGTTGTAGAAGTCCCACTCAACCGAGTATCCTATTGAGTCTACATCCACGGATCTTCGCTCCCGGAACAAAGCACTGTGTGGTTGGGGGAGTGTTCGGCCAACTTAACATTTTCTCTTATCTCATACCGCTTCAATTTTCACTTGCATTTTTTTAAGACCCTAACAAATTGTTGGTAACGCATAATCAGTGTGTTAAAGCGTAAATTGCTTGATTATATTTTGACTTCATCTCCTCTAGCCTTCAGCACTCCCATTGCAAAGATTAAACTGTGTTTAGCTCATCTAACGATCGTTTTCCTTTCTCTGCATTGCAGAAAAGTTGTGTATCGAGCTGTGAAATCATCTGCCTCCACTGTGTTCTATGTTCATCCATCAAGCAATCAAGTGTATATAGCAGCCTTAATTCTTTATTGTGTTGGCACTCAATTTTGACACTTTTATTAATATGCTTGAAAGGTGCCAAGACTCCAGCGTACACGGCCCCCTATAATTGATGTTCTGAGCATTGTAGATACATTAAATTAATCAGGACTGAGAATTTCTCCCCAAAGTCCTTGCCTTACTTGCGTTATTAAATAATCTTTTTTTTTTATGTGTCGGTTCCCCAATCAGGTGTGTAACTGCCAAGGTAAGAACTCTTAACTTCACTCACACACGCACGCGCGCACACACACACACACACACATACACACACACACACACACACACACACATATATATATATATAATATATATATATATATATATATATTATATATATATATTATATATATATATATATATATGCATATATAATCATGAAGCTACAAATGTCACTTAATATCAAATCCACGCTGCCTCGAGTCAGTGCCCGTCCATTTATCACTTATAAATTCCCCTTCGGTGATAATTCCCCATCGGGGATATTCCCGAGGCAGCGTGGATTTGATATTAAGAGACATTTGTAGCTTCATGATTGTATATAAATCACGGTGTGATAAAAAAAATGTCATACACATATGTATATAGCCAACCCTATGAGAGCTGAAAGTCAGCTCAGTGGTCTGGTATATATATATATATATATATATATATATATATATATATATATATATATATATATATATATATATATATATATATATATATACATACACACACGCAAGCGCACACACACACACACACACACACACACATATATATATATATATATATATATATATATATATATATATATATATATATATATATATATATACGCGTGTGTGTGTGTATATATTGGCTGGGAGCGGAAATAAGGAATAATAAAATTTCATTAGCTTCCGGAGTGTATATTCCCTTCCTCTTTCAGGTAGGGAGGGAGAAGGTACAAGTGTCAAAAGTATTTACGTATCTGTTTTCTGTATTCTGTCCTTCGGAGAGTCAGTTAACTTGAACCATTTTCAAGTTTTAGGGGGAATCATCATATATTTTTCATTACGGTGTCAATAAGAATTTGATATTTTTATCGGCATTTAACATTTTCTTGAAGTTACCTCGTAATGTTTATTGAAATCGACTTTCACTGGATGTGTACGAAACGTATAAGTAAAAATGAGATTTCATAAGGCTTCTGATTTTAAACTAAATTTTTCCTAATGTTTATGGCTGTTTAACAGAAATATTTTTATTCTAATTTGTAAATGATGTCTTTCTGATATTTGCAGCTATCTGGCTTTAAAGGGGATTTCTATTAGCTTTCGTAACTTGCAAATTGCCCTGTTTAATACTCCACTTGGCGATGCACATATTAATGAATTTCGTCATTTGAATTGTTTGTTGAAGCTTTCACGTTTCGTTTTTGGCAGTTTGAGTGGAAATTGTTTTTTTTTTTTTTATAGCACTTTTAAACTTTTTTGGGAAGTTTTGTAATGTTATGTAATTTAGAATGGGATTAATTTTAATCAGCTTGTGAACGTTTTAGCTAAAATCGTTTCCTAATGTTTAAGGCAATCTTGAATAAATGATCAATCGTTTTTGAAATACATAAAAAAAAAAAATCGTTAATGACACTTTAACAGCAGTTTTTCTCATGAGAGGAAACTTACGTAACTTTCTCCATTTCTTTTTTGGGGGGAGAGGTGCACTGGGGAGGGAGGATGCTCTGCTCTTCTTATTCGAAACTTTCTCTTTTTTTATTTTTTTTTTATTATTAATGATGTTCCGGGAGTCATACTGCAAAGTAGTGTAAAGAAACCCGTTCCGTATGATATCAAGTGGCTCTGTCTATCTATTTACTATGACTTACATTTTGGGGAAAAGAGATCACAGTATGAAATATTGTAGAATAACAGTAAATTCTCTCTCTCTCTCTTCTCTCTCTCTCTCTCTCTCTCTCTCTCTCTCTCTCTCTCTCTCTGGTTTAGTCAAGACACACAAAATCAATAACCGTATTAGACCAGTCATTAGTTCAATAGGTTCAGTTTCGTATAATTTATCTAAACGGCTTGTAAAAATTCTTACGCCTTAGACAGAAAACACTTCTAAGACGAGTGTAAAAAACAATGTCGATTTTATAAACAAATTTTATAGCTTGAGTCTGAATTTGGATATTAATGTGGTTAGTTCTAATATCGTGTCTTTATTTACAAAAGTGCCTGTAGATGATTTACTTGAATTTTTGGAGAAATAATGAGAAAGTTATGATATTCCTTTAACAGTAGCAACCTCACTAATCTTATACTGTTATGTATCAAAGATAGTAAATTTTTGTTTTAATGGTGAGAGTCTTTTGTACAAAAGTTCGGCATGGCTATGGGTAATCCTTTATCTCCTGTCATTAGCAATTTTTACATGGAATTTTTTTGAGCCAAAGTTCTTTCCAAGAATTTTGCCCCAAAAAGCAATATGGTTTAGATATGTGAATACTACTTTCTGTATTTGGACAGTTCACGAAAATCTCCAGGAATTTCTGATTAACCTAAATAATTTAGTCTCTTATATAGAATTTAAAGTAGAGAAAGAAAGAAATTGTAATTTGAATTTTCTTGATGTAACTCTCCATAGACATGATCGAATTTTCACCTTTTCAGTCTTTCGAAAATCAACTAACATTGCCTTTTTTGTTCATTATTATTCCAATCATCTTCAAAATTTTAAATGTTCTGTTTTTTCTGGAACGTTCTTAAAGGCTTTGCGCGTTTGTAGCCCGCAGTTCATTGATGCTGAGATTAAAACAATTTATGATATTGTCTTGAAACTTAAATACCGAAGGCTTTTGTATATGTAGCATGGGAAAGAGCCAGGAAAACATTTTATTTAACCAATAACAAACTTAAATTTAGTAAGCATAATATTCTCAAATTACCGTATGATGAAAGGTTTTTAGAAATTCCTAGAACTTTAAAGATTTTCAACATAAAAATGTTGTTTTCAGAAATTTCAATGTTAAGAGAAGAACAATAAAAAATTCTCCTAAAGATGTTTCTGGCTCCATCTATGAAATTCCTTGTAAAAAGTGTGATCACATATATTACGGACAAACTGGAAAATCGCTTTCACAGCAAATCAAACATAACCAATATACTGTGAAAGCTGGCCAAATATCGAATGCATTATTCCTAAATGTGAGAGATTTAGCATCCTGTTAACTGGAGTGAAGCACGATCCTTAGTCCCGTGTAACGACACAGGTAAAAGGAATATCATTGAATCATCTTTAAACTCAAATAATGGAAGTGTTCTAAATTTAAGTCTTGGCTTCTTTAAACTTGATGTCTTTATAATTAAAAACATTGTTGATAAATATAAGCAACAAAATCAATATTCAATTTTATACATGTTTTTGGATTTTGTGTAGCTAAGCTTCAGTACCTATTATGGGTATGTGAATGGTTTTACTTTGTGCCCATTGATCCCGAATTATCTTGGATCATCTCTTTCTTTATTATCTTTTGAACCATCTAGTAATCTTGTTCTTTTTGTTTACCTTGTAACCTTCTTGTCAACTGTGTCTCATTTGTGCCTCGAATAAACACGTGAAAGTGCTTGGTAATGAACTGCCTATCATTCTCCCGCGCTATTAGCTTACACACACACGTGTGCTTGCGCGCGCGCGTGTGTGTGTGTGTGTGTGTGTGTATTATACCCTATTGTACAAGGTCAAAGTCAGATAAGGTCATAACGTCTTACCATACCTGTAATAAGGTTAATGGCGTAACTAACTCATGTCTCGAAAGAACTCACGGTAGCGATGGTTGGCCTGCTCACTGGGTAAGCATCTCTCTCTCTCTCTCTCTCTCTCTCTCTCTCTCTCTCTCTCTCTCATTATTCAAGTCACTGACTAAACTAAGGAAGAACAGCAAAAATATGTCTACGAATATATGGTTTATTCAGTAGTCTAACATGGTAAATAATTTGGAATCAAAATAGGAATGAAGTTAACCAAGTAAAAGATATAACACAGTGCTATTAACGTCCACCAGTTGAGTCTCTACAACAAAAGAGTCAAGATAAGCAAAAAACGACCGTAGTCATGATAAGTTACATTCCCCTCCATTTATATCGACCTATATTCAATATATTTGAAGAAACAAAGGAAAAAACCAAACTTTAAAAAAAAATAGCAACAGAGAAAAATAAATGTGGGATATTTCCCCACGTTACCAACCCCAAAAGAAATTAACATAATTAAACATGGTAAAATAAAAAATTCAGAAAAATCAATAAAAATCACAGAGACATAACAATAAAAGTAAATGAGGGAAAAGATATTCAAAGCATGATAATCAGTGTAAAGAATCTGTACACATTAAACAAAGTTATTAAAACTCATTCAGTTTTTGAAAATATGGTTTCAGCTCACCTCACAGGCAGTACACAAAGTCTTCCAGAAAAGCGGAGCTGAGAACAAGGGAATCTCATCCCAAAATGTCTAATCTGTACTCAGATTGGATGATTCACACTTTCTATGACAGGTCCCTGAAAGCAAACTCGCGAATGCTCTGCTGGAACTTGACGACTCCTGGCTATCGGACCATTCCGTCATGGCCGGAGCATCACCCAGGGCACAATGCCCTTTGTCTCCCTGGAAAGCCAGACTGATGCCAGGCCTTCATCAGCACTGACTCGCTGAATACGTAGTAGCTGTTCCCATTTACTTCTGCCCAGAATATCTCAAAGAATGCTTAGCTGAAAAAAACCGAAATATATAATATAATCATTTCAGATGTTTTTTCAGTAGTTCGGCCACCAATTGTGCCACCCTTGGCACAAGGGAAGCAACGAGTTCTATTCCCCCAACTCATGCACCAGCTGAAGAGCAACACATGGGGCTGGCTTCTCTTTGGATGAGTGTTTCTTTGCACAATGTTTCTTTGCGCATTTGACCCCCAACACTACACACAGCATGACAACTAAGACCGCAGTCAGCAGCAAAATCGATGAGAGAATGTAGAGTTCTGGAACAAAGAAGAAGTCATCTTCAGGCAATGCAGGAAGTGGAGGAATCGTGGTTATGCGCCCCCCCCCCCCTCTAGGAGAAGGCACAGGGATAACGTCGTGTTCCCCATGAAGGTGAAGCATGAAGATACGAGTGCTCGAGCTGTACACCATCCTGCTGAGCCTTGGAATTTCGGCGTGACGATCTGACAAGCAGCATCGAAGAGGAGACATCACTTCAGTCAGAAGGTCTCTGATGTATTATGACATCGGATGGAGTTTGGCCACTTGCACAAAAAACTGCTGAGAGAGTTTTCATAGAGGCCACTTGATACTCTAGCAGGAATGTTGTAAAGTCACAGTCTGAAGGTGTCTGATTATGAACAAGTGACAATTCACATCCTGACAAGTCGACATTCCCAGGAGCAAACATCCTACTGTCACAAATACATCTGTCGTAAACTAAAGTACATCCTGACTTATAATTAATAGCAGAGGACTGATACTGATCACCCAAAATATACATAGTCTCTATTCCATCCCACATCACCATCGAACCATCAGAACTACTAGGAAAAGGCTGGATAATAAAACTGTGAAACGATTTCATATCACTAACAGGAACCTCAACAAGCAACCCTCAATCAGACAAGAGTACTTTCAAAATCCTATAATAAGGACACAAATTCTCTCCCATGAAAATTATTTGTGAACCATAAAGATATGCTGCATTTTTCAAAGTAGATTCCAAAGCCTCACTGGCAAATATCCCCAAATATACGCCCCTCAGAAACAGCTATAATTGCTTGAACCGGAGTTTCAATCACCATTATTAAAGATGCTGCTTCTTTCTCAATATGAAGTAAGGTAGTTTGACAAGAGAAAAAAAAAACAATCGAAATATCTAAGTCTCCTCAAACACCATCAACAGTAACCAGTAAACCATTCAAAGATGTCCTCAATTTCTCAAAACCGCCACACAATATATCATTACTGTCTCGTAATGCCATCAGAGATTTACCCTGTATGGCTAATTCTGCCGCCACTTATTCGACCTTCACTAAGCTTGCAATCGACACACTAGCTAACGTACCTATAATTACAAAAAATCACCACCACTAAAAAAAAAAAACAAATATTACATAACCATAAAACCGTTACAACGAGTCTAACACCTCAAAAAACCAAAAGACCAAACACACATCTGCAAAATATAACCTCATAAAGTCACAAAACCATAAGTCACCAAACCCATACGTAAGACCATAACGCCCCTTAAGAAAGAAACTAACCACAGCACTTTTACTTTGGCACAGATAGCCACCCATAAGGGTACCAGCAAACAGAACTTCAGCATCCAAAAAACAAAGAAAATATACCTACAAATAACCAGACCCCAAACCACCCACCCCCCCCGAAAAAACGACTACAACCCTAATCACAGAACCCATAAAACTCTACAGTATCCTTACGCGTCATTTAACATAGATGGCCACAGCATTGCCAGAATTCCAACAAACTACGCCGAACTGCCGCACTTGCGCAGAAAGGGAAAAAAACCAAAACAAGAAAACAGACTAAAATCAGACACCTAAAATCCATAAAACTCTTTGAAAAAGCGTCCTCCCATGTCCAAAACCCCCAAATTACATTTCTTGGAAACCCGCAAATAAAAATAAATAAAAAGATATAATGTGTCAACCTGGACAATTCCTTTTTTTTTTTTTTATCCCAAACAACAAACCTATTCCCTTACTTTATTCCCACAACCCAAAATGGACCCTCAAACTTAGGCCCTAATTTATAATTCAACTGATTCCTGACATTTTTCTTCACAAAAACCCTGTCACCAACAGCAACTTTAACTTTATCTGGCTTTGAACTGCTCAAAGGAGACGAGAGGGTGGAAAAATCGTTTACAAACCTACGGAAAAATCCCGCCATGCCCAAAAAAGAACGAATCTGCTTCTTATTTTTAGATGTAGGAAAATCCATGGTCACCCTAACATTGTCCCTATTTACCCTAACATCTTCCTTAGAAATAACATGACCCAAATATACTATCTGCCTCTTCAAGAATCACACTTGGCTAATTCAATTTTCAAACCCGCTAACCTAAGCCTCCTATGAACCTCCCCAAGTATCTCTAAATGTTCCTCTGCAGAATAAGTGGCAATGAAGATATCATCATCCATATAAACATAAATCCATGCAAAACTGTATTTACTAATCTCGTAAAAGTCATAGGCCTACCCGATAAACCAAACGGCATCCGTGTAAAGTCATAATATTCCTTCGGCAAAGAAAAATCGACTCTCTTCAGCAAGAGGAACTTGCAAAAACCCCTGCATCAGATCAATTGAAGACTAAATATTTTTACCACAGATTTTTACAAACAAATCCGGTAAACACGGCAGAGGATAGTGGTCTGGGATCTACTTATCATTCAACTTATGAAAATCGATACACACCCACGTACTGAGTCATCCTTCTTAGGCACTGCTAACAATGGAAAATTAAAGGATGAGGAATTGGGCCTAATTATACCTTCCTCTTCCCACTTATTGACTTCTTGCTCTACCTGTTCCTTAATCTTAAAAGGAATCCTATATGAAGGGACAAAAATATGCTTAATCTCATCCTCTAAATGAACCCTGTGTTATAGCACATTAGTTAACCCCAACTTATCCCCTTTGAGAGCGACAATATCTGCAAACTCAGCCAAAACAATTTTTCCACTCTTTATACTCTTTATAATCAACATTAGCTAAATGATCCCTAAAAACATATCTCCTAACCTGTAATTCTGCCTCTGGAAATTTATTGTTGTCCCCTACAATAGAAACAGAATTATTGTTATCAAACCAATCTTCAAAATCTACCACAGATGTATCCTCCTGATATCTCCAAACTGAATTGTTACAGTTTAGTAATTCTACCCAAGTAACCCCTGTATTGGACACATTGCTTATAGAAACTGTACTCACTACACCCTTGAGCTTCTCACTGCCCTCACTCACACACACCTGTCTGGACATTTTCACATCTTTCACTCCGACTTTTACCAGAGCAACCATACCTGGGCCCAAAACCTCATCTTTAGATAAAATACCTATATAACACTTCTCCCCTTCAGAAACATATTCAGTATCAACCGGTAAACTGTTATCAACACCCGATCCCTTATCATGATCCCTTTAATCTCATCAATTTCCTCGTACGGGACAAAAACCCTAGGCACCCCTACAGTTATATTACCTATCCCCCATATTAACTGAGATTATGATTCGCCAGCATGTTGGGTGACCTAATAACAATGTATTCCCCAAAGCAGCCCCTCGTAAAACCAAAAGTGGCTCTATAAAAATTTTACTCCCCAAGGACAAACAAATGTCCGTTCAACAAAAAACACTCAACCTATTGGCTTGAACATCACATACTGTCTCTTTAGTTTGGTCTCAAACAGTGATTTGAAAACATCGATTGATATCAATCATAATTTAATCAGATTAATAGATGCACCAGTATCAGTAAATACCGAGATATCGACACCAGGCACAGACTGTTTCACAATTGGCTTTGGTTCTAAGGGCTCAGCCAGAAGTCTTATATCACAAGAAACTTCGTTTTCCCCTTTTGTTGTTCAGCCCTCCAAAAATCCTCCCAGTCCCCAGAAACCCTCGAAAAACCTGCTCGAAGCGTTCTTTTATTAGAAATGCCAGAATCCTGAGGTACACTCCTAAATTCATCCCATTTAAGAACCGAAAAAAACCGCCAACCGTACTAGGAATTCTTGTAGACACCACAATATCTCACCTTGCAAAATTTTTTGGTGTGACCCAGCCTATCACAGTTAAAGCAACAGACCTATAACATTGAACCCATAGAACCCCTACTATGTTCTGTCTTGGCACACAACCTCATAGAAGGAAAACTAGAATCACCCTGTGGCAGGTGCATTGGAATAGCTCCCGAAGCCTTTGGCATCCCATTTATAAATATGCTATCCACAGCAAGACATTTTGACAGGTGTTTGCGAATCTTCAAGAAAAACAAGGCTTCATCAGACCCCTCTTCTATCCTTTCATCAAAACTATCTACTGTGGCATCAGGAACATCATTAAGCATCCATGTGAATTGGAGCAATTTCTCTAGGTCATCCACAGAAATATTGTGACCCCTTACCCAACTAGATACTCTGAATTTTTTTGAAAAATCTCTTGCAGCATCAAAGCATCTGGAACTAAACCTAACCAAAGAATCCTGGCCCTTGCGAATCTTAAAGAGCGACATAGGGTCTCAAACTGCATCTCCAGCTTCAGCCGTCCCATATGCTGATCTCAAAAACTTCTTGAGTTCAGCCCATGTCTTACAATTTCCAAATTGATGACTCAGACAACGTTGCCCGATGACCCCTTTATCTAAACTGAGGAATCCTTTTGCTTCATTCAAAGCCTCTACGTCATCCGTAATTTTCTTGGTGACCAGGTAATTCGACACACCCTCGATAAAAATTTTGAGGGGTACTGGAAGAATCCCATCAACCAAACCCGGAAATGGCTGAACCCAGAGGCGATCGACATAAACTTGTGAAAGAGAGTTACTTTATCCCTAGCTACAGCACACTTTGCCATATTGTCAGGATTCATATTACTCCAAGTCCCAACATCACGACCCAATCTCAACTTCATACACTAGCAGGAATTTCAAGAGAAAATCTTCATAAAGACAAATGGGAAATTCTCTGGAAGAGAGAAAAAAAATAGAAAGGCAAAAAAAAAGAAAACTAAGAAATGCTTATCCAGTAGCATAAGAAATATTTATTCCCAATAACCCAACAACTGTCAAACAATTATCAACCCAATAACCCAAGTTCCCCAAAAATAATCAAAATAATAAAAACAGCAAAGTACTCCATAAGCCCCAGTTAATTCCCAATTGCCAATGAGCACTGGCGATTGTGAAAAATACACAAGTCGCACCTAACCTAACTACCCCGGTCTACCCCTACATACACAGAAAACAGCTTCAAAGAGAGAATAGGAAGGAAGCACGGCTACTCTATCCACTAAACTACATCATGAGTACGTCACTACACACAGAAACACTGAGCTCACTGCTACGCAAAAAAAAAAAAAAAAAACAAACCTTGCTCACCCTTGAACCGGTTTATTCCCTTCTAAGCCCTCACTACAGCCAACATAGGAAGAACATTCACGTAAAAATATCCCCCTTACTCTTCAAACCCCTCCGTGCTGCAAAAATACCTGGAAACAATTCCCCAAACTGAAAAAGAAACACACTCCGACGCTCCCATAACACACAAACACGCTTACACCAGCACGCACCATTAGCTACTGACCATTAATCATATGACTTTCCCCAGCCGAGCGAAAAAAAAGTCTAGGTCATCACAAGTGCTACTACTCTAACATCTCAAAGATTCTTGGAACACACACTATTGCAGCCTAATTTTGTCGTTACCAGTCCCTTCAGAATCTGTCAAAGGTCGTAAGGTCAAGCTGCCATCACTATTAAACATTATTACACAATGTCAGATAAGGTCATAACCTCTTACCACACTTGTAATAAGGTCAATGACATAACTAACTCATATCTCGAAAAAAAACTCATAACAGCGATGGCCGGCCTGGTCACTGGGTAAGCATTTTCTCTCTCTCTCTCTTGATCAACTCCTCCCATTCAACCCACTCTCTCTCTCTCTCTCTCTCTCTCTCTCTCTCTCTCTCGTTATTCAAGTCACTAACTGTACTAAGGAAGAACAGCAAAAACATGTTTACAAAAATATAGTTTATTCAGTAGTCTAACATGGTAAATAATTTGGAATCAAAACAGGAATGATATGGGAATATCTGCTATCAACGTACAACAGTTGAATCTCTACAACAAGAGTCAAAGTAAGTTAAAGACAACCATAGTCATGAAAAGTCACATTCCCCTCAATTTATATTGACCTCTATTCAATACATCTGAGGAAACAAAGGAAAATCTAAACTTTTAAAAAATAGTCAGAGAGAAAAATAAATGTGGGATATTTCCCCATGTTACCAACCCCAAAACAAGTGCACATAATTAAACATGGTAAAATCAAAATTCAGAAAAATCAATAAAAACCGCAGAGACATAGCAGATAAAAATAAAAGGGGGAAAAGATATTCAAAGCATGGTAATCAGTGCAAAGAATCAGTACATGTTAAACAAAGTTATTAAATCCCATTCAGACTTTTTGAAAATAAAGTTTCAGCTCACCTCACAGGCAGTACACAAGCCTTCAACAAAAGCAGGTCTGAGCACAAGGGATTCTCATCCCAAAATGTCTAACTTGTATTCAAATTGGATCATTCACACTTTCTATGACACGTCCAAGAAAGCGAACTCGCGAACGAATGCTCTGCTGGAATTTGTCGACTCCTGGCAATCGGAACATTCCGTCATGGCCAGAGCATCACCCAGGGCATGATGCCCTTTGTCTCCCCAGGAAGCCAGACTGACGTCAGGCCTTCATCAGCAATGACTCGTTGAATACATAGGCAGTTTCCATTTACCTTTGCCCAGAATCTCTCCAAGAAAAATGCTTAGCTAAAACGAAATATATAACATACATTTGAAATGTTTCCATCTAAATATATATAGATATATATATATATATATATATATATATATATATATATATATATATATATATATATATATATATATATATATATATATATATATATAAATATATATATATATATATATATATATGTGTGTGTGTGTATGTGTGTGTTTGTGTCGGTGTGTATTAATCTCTGTTTTTTTTTTCAAAATCAGTTAAACAGTATCTCTTTGCGGTATTACTTTTGATTTCTTTAATTCACGTTTGTGTGTGACTTTTCACACGTAAATTTGCCTCATCTGTCCTTCTAATGGACCTAAACTGCAAACATAACGGGAAAACGCAACACTAGTAAAATTCAATGAGTGTTTTTCCTTTACAGGAATTGAAGCAATCCTCTGGTCGTATTCAATTTTATTCGGTTTATTATTCGGTTTCCTTCCCCGACTGTACAGATGCTATGTTTGTTTGATGCATTTTCTGAATCTATTTATATACTTTTGTAGGGAGCACTTATTCATGTCTTTATCACTATATCTGTCTACTCACCGTCATTCTTCATATATTCATAGACATGTTCCTAGTCCTAGCCTAAGTACATGTCCGTTCGTTAATATTACAAGTACAATGAGCTGTTTCACATTATTTCAAAATGACCGGAAAAAACTATCATTCTTTTCACTCATACGTATTAGTGTCATAATTTCATATCTTTTTAAACAATTTACATTATAAAAGAGTTATTTTGTATACACAACGGCCCAGATTGGTTCTTACAACCAATGCCATTCGAGAAATGAATTAATAAAATGCTGAAGCCATTAATTATCATTCTTTTGTCTGCTTTTCTTTCACGTTTAATGTCCATCATATTTTCTTATAGAAAGCGTTTTTCATTCATTTTATCAATTCACTGACTTATAAATATTACAGATGTTCAGTTTTACTTAAGTACAATGATAGAAATAAAAGCTAATCAAAAGTATCACTGTAATATAACAAATTGGCAGAAAATGATTTCAGTCTTGTGAATTACATTATTCATTAGGGTAAGCATGCCATCAAAGATGAGAGTAATGTAGGAAAGGTTCGAGAGGGAAAGGCCAACACTGAACACTTTACTTCATGATCTGCAGCTCTGACCAGGATTCCTTCGTTTATCATGCAAAGACCTGTGATTGAAGAGCCTGACTCCCGGCGGGTCGAGTAAAAGATGGAGCCGAGACTATTGATTTTATTTGCTTAACCCTCATCGCCTCCCTCCCCTCCTGCTATACCCCACCGAAATAAAATGTCGGTATTTGTTATTATTTGTATAGTTAGATTAAAAAAATTTTCTGCATTACGAGGTGTGAAAAGTGAACTAGAAATCGAACAGGATTTAGCAAAATTGCTTGGTTAGTGTAAAGTCTTCACGAAATTTCAGCTATTGTAAAGATATTCTGTAATGGGATCGACCTCTTTTATTAGTATTTCGTCACTCATTTCAAGCCTTATTTCATTTTTTCTATTTTGAAGTTGCGAATCTAGTATCAGTTGGAAGTTATATAGCAATCTGCTCTTGCCTGAGAATTAAAATTGAAGCATAACTGGGCAAGATTCGGTATATAGACAAATAGTGTTCATAGGTAATGGGATAGTGATGAGAAACAAAATTGTTCTATTTGCACCATTATTTTATAAATTATTTTGCAAATAAGTTATAAAGTAAGATGACGAAACACTCATGTGAAACGCTTATGATCATTAACG
>JANJGK010000020.1:46492279-46546097 GCA_039081455.1 Macrobrachium rosenbergii | reverse complement strand
TGAGTGGGTGGCACTCGATGCCTAGGGACACGGTACTAGTTGTATTCTTATGCACAGTAGTGATGGTTTTTGCTTTGGCACTTGGGTGCCAGGGGTCCGGAGGGCCAGGTATGTGGCACTCATGGTGTGGATGGGGTGTGGTGCAACTGGGCTATGAGTGCAAAATTTGCGAACCTCTGGGCCAGTGATGCAATATGTACACTGGTGAGTTGCGTGCAAGGTGCAAATTGGTGATAACATGGCCCAAGTCGCAAATGAGGCAAACTTGGAGTGACACGCAAAGGGCGGTGAGATCATGGATGAAGTTAGGTGGAATATTCAAAGCTTTAGAGGTGAGCAATAAGTTACAAACACATGACAATCTCTTGTTTGCCGAGTGCAGAGGCGACGTTGCGAAGAACAGTGGATAACATGCACATGAACTTTCCCAGCTATAGTGCAGTGGTTATGGGTTCTGAGAAACGGAGTTCAGGTTAAATGGTTCTGAAGAACATAAAATGAGACACTGCGACATGTTACGCTGGTGGGGGTGTTGTGAGTTCAATACTGAATTTTTCGGCACTTAGGAGTGTGGACTCATTCCAAAGAATCAAGTGTAAAGATTAGGTAATGATGAGAGCTCTCAACCCACTCATGTTTGAGTAGCTCGGCTGTGTATGGGAACACGGAGGTAATTAGTTTGTTTCTCTTTTTTTCTGCAAAGTGCAGTAAATATGGCAGGGTAAGCCTCAATGGGTTTGAGTAAATGATAGATATGTAGACTGAACGCTCAGAGCGTGGGAGGCTTACACAAAGTGATTATGCTTTGTTGCACTAAGCAAGTATGAAACGATAGTTTGTATGAGCAAACAATGGTTACATGTACAAATTGTTATGCTTATTTCACAGCAAATGATAAATGTGTTAAATATGATGTGTATATATCTTAAAGTAATCATGCAACAGGACATTGACCACAGTAATCAACTATGTGAATGGTTGTTCATTACGTAACATTGACCTGATGAAAGCTAGAATGCCTTTGTGACAGGTATGAAAAGTGATCCTAATAGTGCGTGAATTTTACATTAGGAGATCGTAGGGTAATAATTTAAAATTATTCAGACATGCGCGATATAACAACACTTTGAAATAACACAAATCTCATGCAAAATTTTCGGGAATGGCAGTGGACAATTTTGAAAAGTTCTTGCTGCTCAGCTGGCGATACAACCCAAAATATCAGTCAGTTGATTCGAGTGTGAGAGCAAATACACACTCGCACACTCTCGCACACTGACTTATGAAGACTGAAGGAGACACAACTCTAACTACGTAATGACTCACAATGTATGCAAAAGTGAGTTGACATTGTAAATGTAAATGCTCAAATGAACGGACTAGGAATTTTGGGACAAAGCGAGTGTAAATGAAATGACGAATTAGTTACTAAGTGTGCAAGATGGCAGTGCTGATCCTGCCACGCACTTGAGTGGGGTTGCCAGATAATGTGTTCTTAGCTAATGGACTGCAAATTGTCCAAGACACATGCATGGGAATAATCGCATTTTTCCCTGATTTTAACACTTCTAATACTTCACTTCTGGCTAAGTCCTTACAAATTAAGACATACAAGTATGCTAACATGCGTTTAGAGGCAAATTCTCGTGTTTCAAGTGGCAACACTCTCTCTTTCACTGTGAGGAAATGATACATACAGTGTGCATGCAATGTTAAGGTTAAGATTTAAAGAAATTACAGTCACAAATTACGATTACAGTATTATTAAATTAACAGAACACATGCGCTGTGTAACCTCTATCCGACTGTGTATGCACAAGTAAGGGATTTCACGCTAAAAGGGTGTGTTTCTGTCTTCCACTTCAGCTAGCAATTGCAAGGTAGGGATGCTAGTTGCTGAAATTTTTCACGAAAGATGCAAGAACATGCTGGCCAGGTCCACAAATCTTACACTTGAAGATGTGGCCCCAGAAAACTCACCTCAAGGATGTTGCTGATCTGACTGTATCACCCACAAGAGTAAAATAAGATGAGAAGGAACAGGGGCTTGGGGCCTTGCTTTAGAGGGATTCTGGAAAGAAACTCTCAGGATAACTAAATTATATGTATTTACAGTACAAAATCAGAAGACAAGGAGGGATAAGGTAGACCACTGGGGGTACTGCAGCAGCACAGAAACGAATAATAGATGTTAATTGGGTGGCGGGGATTAAACTTCAATGGCACTGTTCATAAGGTTGCAACTGGAAATTTGTCTGTGTAGCTGACAAGCATATAGTCGTGGCAGAAGGGTTCACAGTGGCAAGCACTCCTTTCTGAAACAGAGAAAGGCATAAGATCACTTGATAAATTTACGGTAATAGCAATGATAAGAGGCTAGTGCTGAGGGTGACAGAAATCCTCTTCTCATAAAACACTACTGAATAAACTTGTAACACGAGTTTAACATGACAGGTCAGGTCCATGTAAGGGTTGCACTTAGAAACGGAAACATTTAGGAGAAAAAGAAGCTAAGTGACTGGACAACCTCAATTCCTCAATTCCTTACTGTACCTTAATTCTGAAGAGATGGTTTCTGTAGTTGTCCCAGTGGAAGTGGGGGCTGGCACTGGGTTCAAGATACTAGGACTGAGTCATTCAGCCACAGAGGGATGTTGTTTCTGAAGGAGCGGGCAGCAGTCAAAGATGTGACTTGCTTGGTGGTGTTCTGGTCCCTTTCGATGTCCTGGGATGGCAAGCTATTTATCAACTCTTAGGATTGCAGCTTTTGAACCCAGAAGGCATCCAGATGCATTCTGGGTATGTCCAACTTTCTCTTTAGGTGAATGCTGGGCGGGTTAATCTGTCCAACATTCTCTTTTGGCAAATGCTGGGTGGTTAAACTGTGCCACAAGTCATACGGAAGGCTCAGACATCTTAGTCAGTGCCTCAGGTCATCAGGTGGCCAGTGGTGAGTTAGAAATTTATTTCTGTAAAACACGATCTCACAGTGAAAGGGGTAAAACAAATGAAACATTAGCAATTTGAGTGCTGATGAGTCGGGGAGTTGGAGTTGGGTAAAATTCTCAGGTATATTAGGCCTTAGTCCCCTGCCCAGGAAAAACCTTGGGTACATAAGTACTTAGGTTCCAACTCCTTTTATGACCTTTGTGCTCAAAAGACCGGGGTTCGGCCCCTTGGTAAGTTAGAAATTTATTTCTGTGAAACACGTTCTCATGTGTTTATTTCCATCTTATCTCATAGTGAAAGGGATAAGACGAATGAAATGTTGGCAATTCGAGCACTGATGGGTCGGGGAGTTGGGTAAAATTCGCTGGTATATTAGGCGTTAGTCTCCTGTCCGGGAAAACCTTAGGTATTTAAGTACTGAGGTTCCAACTCTTTTGTGATCTTTGTGCCCGAATTGCTAATGCCCTGGACCCTTACTCGAAAGACCGGGGTTTGGTCCCGTGATGAGTTAGAAATTTATTTCTGTGAAACACATTCTCATGTGTTCATTTCCATATATATATATATATATATATATATATATATATATATATATATATATATATATATATATATATATTTATATATAATATATGCATGCGAGCAGCGCTGCATGATAAATGAAATGAGTGTGAAGTGGTATTTACTCGTTTACTTTACAGAAATGCTTATCATAATTATACTCATTAAATCTCTCTCTCTCTCTCTCTCTCTCTCTCTCTCTCTCTCTCTCTCTCTCTCTCTGACTGTCTTCTCGTAGAGTTTAAGGCCGCTTAAGAAAAGCATAGGCGTGGCAGATGACACTAAATGTCCTTCACAGAGACATGATGAGGAGATTAAATTTTCCCCGCTCTAGGTATTACTGAAATTTTGTATATTTGTAAGATATATATATATATATATATATATATATATATATATATATATATATATATATGTATATATATATATATATATGTGTGTGTGTGTGTGTGTATGCATATATATATGTATACGTATATGTGTATATATATGTATGTATATGTATATATTTATATTTACGCAGAGAGAGAGAGAGAGAGAGAGAGAGAGAGAGAGAGAGAGAGAGAGAGAGAGAGAGAGAGAGAGAGAGAGAGATTTATAGTAACACGCACACCTGCATTTAAACACACATGCATGCATATATATATGTATATATTTATATTTTATATATATATATATATTATATATATATATATATATATATATATATATATATATATATATATATATATATATATATATATATATATACTGTATTCAGATTTGTTATTTCCTCTGACAAGGAGTGGCTCCAGAACTGGGCCAAGACAACTGGTACTACCATATTCATATTATAACTGCTGAATCATTGCAAACTCCTTGTCCTAAAAATTTCTCAACCTTTGCCACTTCAAATGCTTGCACCTAAGGCTCTTCAGCAGTGTTCCAAACCTCCCGCCACACATTTCACCATCCAACTTAATCTTGCAATGCTCTTATGTTGACTGTGTATTAAGCCTTCCTTTGCGAAGCCTTTTCCACTCCATTTGTCAAGCACTCTCTAGGCCTTCTGCTCTTCCTTCCTCCTAGTGCGCTAACTAGGTCTCCTACATTCTCTCCGCATAACCTAACCACTTCAAGACATTATTATGTTTCTCACCTACAATAACTTCTTTTACAACCTCTTTGCATCTCCAAAATTTTCACCCATCTAAATCCCTTACCAATCTTTTATACACACCTGCCACTTCTTCGTTTCATCTATTGTGACTCACCTTTTCTCTCTTCCTGTAATTATATAATATTTACTCTCATATAATTCTACTAATCAACTGCTCTTGTTCTTCCAACCATCACGTGAACTTGCTGGTTTCCATTTGCCCTCCTAACGCTATGCTTGCTCTCACTCACTTTCAACTTTCTCCTCTTGCAAATTCTCTGAGTCTTTTATTAGTTTCCGCATTTTCTCATCATATCCCCAGACGAAAACTTTGTCCTTTCTCTGACTTATCGTCTCGATCCATTTATACAGAGTTTAAAAAGCTATGAGACAACATTTCCTTGTCTCAGAACCCTTTTTACGCTAAACCAGTCACTCTACGGCTCACATGGTAAAACGAATTTCCATTATAAAAACTTTGAAAGGCTCTCAGGGACAATTTTAAATCATGTATCATCAACCTCAACCTGTACTTTAAAATCTCTCTCGTAATTGTTTCTTAAACTTTCAAGCTGCACATTTTCTTCTTACTGTTCACCTTCTCTGTAATGCCTTGTATTTGTACCCAAATAGTTTTTAGTTTCCTCAGTCACATTAACCGTCATATAGAAGTATAAAGGTTTTCGTATGCATAAGTTTTAACACATTTCTCATCCTAATCAGAAGTCTTGAATGAGAAGTTGAATTAAAGATTTTTATGCATTTTAAAAACATTATTGTTATCCATTATGAAGAGCACATAATTATAAGAAGCGTCCAAAAATGAAGTTACTTTGTGAATAATGCCTGCGAGTGCCGTGTTGCTAATGAAATGAGGACTGCTCTCGCTTTTTTCTTTTTCTCAGTTTCTTGGATTACTGTACAGTTACAGGAAAGTAAAAATACGGAAGAAATTCTTCATCTTAGTCAAACAAAATCCATTCATCTACAGTGATTAAAAACTGTATCTTGTAAGCGTTAGAACGCGATCGTAACATTATGAAATTCCGCACTGTAATGTAACGAATAATGAACAAAATATTAATGCAAAGATAAAATAGTCTTGCATGTGAGAAAGGAAATATATTTTGTACTTCTATTCATGAAATTTTATTCATTTTAAAACATAACAGAAAGATATATGAGGAGCAAGTACCTTCTTTTTTAATAATTCGCACATATTTGATATAGTGTTAAAAACAGTATTTCTTGTGTTTCATATTATCTACATCACAACGCACCAGGACGAGTTCCTCCTTTGTCGGCACGTTCATTGATTTTTATTCCCACATGCTTTTCATATCATCAGGTGTGATAAGAGAGAGAGAGAGAGAGAGAGAGAGAGAGAGAGAGAGAGAGAGAGAGAGACCCAGTATGTGAAAACCTCGACACAGGAAAAGTTATGTTTTTACTCATATAAAACTACTTTTATTTTATATTAGCACGGCTTTTCTAGAATCATTAAAGCATATGAATATTATTTTGTGCTGCATAGTAAATAAGCAATGCGTGCTACTTATTCTGAATGGAAGATAAAGTATGTATATATACACACATACTTATATATATATATATATTTATTATTTATATATATATATATATACATGAATATATATATATATAAGTATATATATGTGTGTATATATATAAGTATATATACATGAATATATATATATATACAGTATATATATACACATATATATATACTTATATATATATATATTATATATATATATAAATATATGTATATATATTTATATATATGTATGTATGTATATGGTTGAAATTGTCCCAGTGCTTGGCTTAACAACCTAAAGGCCATAAATCCGTTAATCAGTCTAACAGGGTGTAGAGTCATTTACCTCAATCTTACAATACTCTCATACTTCCTATGTGGCATGGGTCTTTGCAAAAACTATTCTATTGTATCAAGAACTTTGTAGGTCTGCTGCCCCTCTAACGCTTTTGAAACATGCACTCTTAAGATCACCTTCGTGTCCCCATTTTCTCTGCATGATCGAACCACCTCAGAAGACTCTGTGTTTATTTATGTGTTGTGTGTATGTGTTTAGGATTAATCTTTCTCTCTTGACGTCAAGAGCAACCACGTGCAACTGGTTACAGTCTAATTTCTAACAACTACTCCTGCAGTGATAGTAATTGGTACAGCCTGGACATTTTTGCCTTAGGAAGTACCAATGGTTTTTGGGAAACAGCAATGTGCTTCAGAGCAGTAGTACATCTTCTCCAGAGGCAGAGATAGTAACAATTTTTACTGCTTTAGGATACCAGGAAAAAAAATAATAGCATCTCTGTCGATTTGCGTGGTGTGAAAGTCACCAAATAGCCTAGGGCTTAGAATTTGCAGTTCTTTACACTTTATTGCTATCACTAAAAACCTGACAAATAACATATTGTAGCTTATCAATGTGATGCAGAGAAGAAACATATGATAGTTGATTTGTTTAAGGAGAGGAAGCTAGATGTCTGAAGTGAATGCAGTCTTGCCCAATGGAGTGAGTATTTCGAAGATTGTTAAATGAAGAAAGTGAAAGAGAGAGAGAGGGTTGAACGGCAGAAGACTGGGAAGGATATAAGTTACAAAGTGACAGTTGAGGATGTAAAAAAAAGGCAATACAGAGTTTGAATAATACGAAAAACAACATGAGTTGATAGGATTGTAAGGTGTATGCTACAGTATGGTGGTGATAGTGTGATTAAATAGTTGACTAAGATTTGCAAAGTTTGTCTGGATGACAGAAAAGCTCAAAAGAAGTGGTAAAAGGCGTAATTGTTCTAGTATACAAAGGTAAAGTTGACAGGAGCCACTCCAAGATTTATAGGTCCTCACATCATTATTGAATATTCTTGGAAAGGTGCATAAGAAAATTGTAACAAAGAAAATAACCCAGAAATCTGGAGGATCGACAGAGGATTGAGAATGGAACATTATTCGTGGACCGTTTACCTTTATGATATAGTTAATTCAGAAGTTTGAAAGTATCTGGCATATATAGATCATAAGATATTTTGATAGAATTAATAGAGAGGAATGTGGAGAGTGTTTATGATATATGGTATATAAGATAAGGTGATGATAATGACTACAAGTTTTTATAATGGAAGCAAAACGTGTAAGTCCGAGGTGACTAGTTTGGTGTAAAACTGGGTCTCTGGCAAACGTGGATTATCCTTCTTGCCTGTTTAGCACCTTTAGGAATGAGACGATGTGACAAGTCAGAGAAAGGGCAGTATATGTAGATGCAAAGTTGTGGGCTAAGAAAGTGAGTCATGAATGAAGGATGGAATGCTGAATGTTTGTAGATGTTGCAGTACCGATCGGGGATGATAAAGAGAAATTGTAGAAACTTGGAAAGTGTGTAAGGAACTCATGTTGAGAGTAACGTTTTGAGGGTAAGTGTAGACCAGAGAGATGTAGAAATTATTGGTAATACGGATGGTGGGAGAAAGGAAGTGCTTGATTGATATAGGCATTTGGCACTAAATATTACGGGTGTGTTAGACCGAGAATAGATGTACCGAGAAAGGTAGCAGAGTGTGTGCAAAATATTGAGAAGAGAATCTCTTTTTAAGCCAAGGAGGGAAGGTATGAAGTAATTTTTTAAACAAATCCCCGTTGCGCAAGTGAAGCATGGATGCTGAATGGGAATAGAACTACTGATGCGTACTGTTTGAGTGTTATATTTTATGTAAGAAGAATTAAAAGGTTAAGAACTATGAAGATGCGTAGACGAGTGCTTGGAGACGATTTGTTCATGCTCAGGAAGTAGGATAGGATCGGTTGGTGAAAAGAGTGTATAACTGGATGTGTCAAGATGGAGATGATTGTAGTATGTGAATGTGTAGAGGGTTTTGCTTAGAAGCATGAAGTGGCTCATGTTCTGGAGGCTTTATTCACAGGAAGTTTATCCACAATGCAGTTTTTTTGTTCTTGAGCAAACCCGTTTGGAGAGACGGCCTAATATATATGCAGACTTCGTCCATGATGGAGTGATTTAAAAAATGAATATAGCAATGACTTGTGTTTCTCTTTGGAGTCACCATTTTTAGATTAATTATCTTACCAGTGATATATATATATATATTATGTATATAATACATATGTATAAATGTGTATGTATTTATATATTTGTGTGTTTATGTGCCTATATTTTACTTTGTAGTTTATTTTTATCTAAACTTTTGCTCGTAATCTATATTCCAGTATAAACTTTTGTAATATCTCCCATCAAAGAAGTAACGCAGTCTTGCTCTTATTACACCTGCGTGTGTGTGTGTGTGTGTGTGTGTGTGATGGTCATAGTCTTAGTATAGCTGTATTACTTAATAACATTTGTCATAAATTCTTAACTCAATATTCACGCATGATATTCCTGAAAAACACTGCATAGTTATAATTCAGGAGGAAGAACAACGCTCGTTTTGGCGTTGATTAGTAGTTCAAACGATTCGTCCATAGTAAGGCTACGTTGTGATCTGCTATTATGCCTTCAACTATACGCTGAATACTTCAGAGCTGTATTGAAACGGAGAGAGAGAGAGAGAGAGAGCTCATGTATATATACACATCCACAAAAATTCTTATTTTCATGAGGAACTGAAAGTGAATGAATTCAGCGATGACAGCTGTGTAAAAGGATATTTACTTTTACTTGCTCTGCTGACTTTCGGCCACTCATTGGTACTCACCGTCGCACACGTCAGGACCATGTTAAGCATGCATGAATACTGGGCAATTATTATGATGCACGTAAACAAGAACCTCAGAAACCATCAAACGTTCATAATATACTTTATTCTTCGTTGCCCCAACGATTCCCAGTCTTCTTTGGGGCCCTTTGCCTCTAACGTCAGACATCTTTAACTCTTCAGCCCTTGTTTATGTATCGAGAATACACACCGAACTAAGCTACGAGCGCCATGAAACAAATATATCCGTCAAGGCGCTTTTATTAGACAGGCGCACATTCAAACGTACGTGTGTTACGGCGCGCCTTGTGTGAATCTCGCTACCTCCACTCGAATCAATTTGCGGCGACCTTTCCCAGCCGTTTGTTAACTTCTTGTTAGATAATACGACCGTAATGAGGAAGACGGAGGAGGGCTGCAAATGGCAGCGAGAGAACTCTGAAAGTGATACTAATAACTTTCGGCGCTCTGAAATGACTCTTGACTGGCCAAGTTTCGATGAAATTAGGCCTAAAGTGGTGGGAGGAGATATATATATGTATATATACTATATATATGTATGCATGTATATTATGTGTATACATATTTACATTTATATGTGTATAATTATATGTATATATATAAAACAAAATATCACTTGTTTTAGCGATAGATCGTTAATATATATATATATATATATATATATATATATATATATATATATATATATATATATATATATATATATAATATATATATATATATATATATATATATATATAGAGAGAGAGAGAGAGAGAGAGAGAGAGAGAGAGAGAGAGAGAGAGAGAGAGAGAGAGAGAGAGAGAGAGAGAGAGAGAGAGAGAGAGAAGTTGAAATATCTGTAACAGAGGGAGCGATAGGGAGAATAAGACTATGAATAACAAATGACTGCGAATGAAAGGGAGGGAGAGAGAATGAAAACCTTAAATAACAGAGAGTAGTGAGATAAGTCTTAAATGACAGGGAGAGAGAATATTGAAATATGCTTGATATGACAGAAGAGAGAGAGAGAAGGAAGGTTGTCTTTAATGACAGAGGGAGCGATAGTTTGTAAAAACGCCGAAATGACACAGAGTGAATCGGATCTATAGATAAATAGATAAACATAGAGAGGGAGAGAGGGGGGAGGGCGAATCGAATAAAATTCTGTTATCGCATTCATGCAACGCCATGGGGCGATTCTTGCACCGACTGCCAATGAAGAAAGCCTTGAAGAAGAGTTATAAAGATACATTTGGCAAAACATTAACAACTAAAAATGGCTACATAAGCAAACAACTTAATCCTTATTTATATACATCTCTGTGTTCGAGGTTAGGTATAATTCTCCCTTCCACACACACACTCATATGTATGCAAGTGCATACGCACAACGTATGTACAACAACGTATGTACATAATGACAAAGAGGCCTATGATCAGCATGCCGTTTAGTTACTGTAAAATTTCATACATATTTCTATTCAAGCGTACATATACAGTGGATATCCATTAAAAAAAGAGAGGGGGGGGGAGGACAGGATGCATACATATATACGTATTTCCCTTTCACATGGTGTTTTGCTAAATTTGCTTCCTAACCTCCCCATCTTTCTGTAAACAGAAAAAAAGGTATAATATTCTCCGCATACTTGTCATAAAAATAAAAAATTGTGTATTAAAGGAAGACGTGTTTGATGAAAAAGAGAGCCAGAAATATTGAGGAAAGTTATAATAAAATTCTTTTGACTTTGCTGGACTTTCAGAGTCCATTTCTTGAAACAAGAAATAATAAGGCAAGAATTCCTGTTCGATGAGAATAAGAAAAGGAGAAGAAGCAACTATGTTGTCTGTTTGAGGAGAAATTCCTCGTGAAAGGCTACGATGTCATAGAAAATTCTGCTTTCGTTCCCTGATAATATATTTGCTGTGCCTTTCTTTTTACACGACTAGAAATTTTAAAATACAAAGAAGACTGAATTACGAACTGCAACATTCTTGCATTATCTCGTCTGCATGAATGAAAAGGAAAAAAGTATATCATGATTATACATTATTTTTCTGTTAACTTGGCAAGTTTCATCAGATACAACAAAGGCTGTGCTCTTGTTTGAAGAAAATATATGTATTTTTATTGACAAAGAAAATAAATACTGGAAAATGTGGGTTTCAAAAATAAGGTACTGAATCGTACTAAATACCGTAGGGAAAAATAGAATGGATGGTGGGAGGAAAGAAGCATTAGATTATGTATGATGAAGGTAGGATAAGAGAAGAGGTGAGTCAGAATGTTTGAAGCAAGGAAAGTAGCAGGATTGGTTGCGACACTCAAGAGGAGACGATTATTGGTATTCAGAAATAAAAATAAAACTTGAGGAATTGCAGATTCAAAAGCAGAAGGACTTTGATATTCATCTATACTATGAATCACTCTGACGTGGAAACTTGATCAGCATCAAGCAGCGAAGTGCAGGTAGCAACTAGCCAGTTCGTGCTTACGTCATATGAAGAATAATATCATTCAAAGGAAAGGAAATGAATCTAGCTTTGAAGCGACACACTACCAGTGAGAGAAGGGCTCCTGCATACAGAAGGAAAGATGCGAAAGGACAGTTCCTCTGATGAAGATGAATAATTATAACAGGCATCAAGAGGAGCTGTTCAATGGGATCAAGCCTGTTGCCCTCATCTACGGTAACCCTGATTTTTAACAAGGATACGCGTCCAGTTTTGTAGCCTTTCTACGAGGTCTTCTTTGCATACAAGATTAGATAGCAAAAATATCCTCGAATATACTGTTCAAGAGTAAGCTGAGTACCAGAAACAGTATTATAAAAAAAAACAGGTCCAGCTATGGTTGTGGCGTAAGAGATAACATCTTCCACTGTCAAAGTTAATATCTTGAAAGAATATAATACAAAATGTGGTGAGGATTCGGAGGCTTCTTTTGAATATACAAAAATATTGATTTTTCTTAAACATTTCGATTTTTAAAGAAAAGTGGAGTTTTTAATGAGCTTCATACATCTTGAGAAATTTAAACGTTTAGAGACTGATGTAACGGCTAAATCGCTGAAGTCAGTAAAATTAAATAATTTCAAATGAACAAGACTCAATGCTTTGATCACAATACAACTCGTATGGAAAGTGCATAGCAGTAACACAGTTCAAACGTTTTGTCAACCCTGATACATACGCTGATAAACAAAGTATTACATTAGAATTCAAAGGAGAGACACGTAAACATGAGCCCACCTTTGGTTTGCAGGTGAAGAAATACAGACTGAAAGTACAACGACCAGTGGCATAGACATATTTAGAGACAATCTTAGAGAGAGAGAGAGAGAGAGAGCAAACCTTTTTTTGTTATGAACCAGGACTGTAGGATAAGAGAAAATAGATTTAAGGGTAAAACAATAAGAGCAATAAATCGATAAGATACACACACACACACTTATGTATGTTATATATATATATATATATATATATATATATATATATATATATATATATATATATATATATATATATATATATATATATATATATATATATATTCTAGTGTAAAGGTTAATGTAATGAACTTGGGTGGTGCCATGCCCACATAGTATCCACACTTACTGATACACACATAGGGGTAAGTAAACATTTACCCTTCTTTGTTTTACCCTTTCGACTTTTGACCCCTCGTAATGGATTCACTATCAGAGACATAAACATCATCTAGGTCTATGCCATTGTAATAAGTTATGTGAAGTACCTGACTGAGGTACTAACAACAAAGGTTAAAAGCTTTTGATAAACGTGATGCTCTGAATTTACTCGAGTTCGGTTTATGTTCACGTGCTCGGATGATGTTATGAAATTTGCAATATGGTTATGATCAAATGTGCTCAGTTAAGCCGCACCCTCTAAAATGAATGTTGTACAGTGACGATGAATAACAACGTTCACTTTCTGATTATTGGTTAAATCGAAACGACGATACCCACTATATTCTCTGAATGGAAAGTACACTCCTGATGAGGTCACCTGAACAAATCATATAAAACAAAGAGGACGGAAGGCAAGTGTCACTCTAGGGGCTTTGAAACAAAGAAGTTGACTAACTCCCGCTACCCAGTCAACCCACTTGACTTGAATCACATCGAATGTCAACGGTAACGGGGAAGTGTGAAGTCCCGGCAGAGTCAGCGTTCCCGAACAGGTTGTTGTTACGAAGTATTGTTGGAGTTGTAATTTCCCTCAAATGCACTGTAAAGAATCTCCACGAGTGAAGTCCAGTGCCACAACAGTCTTTCAATCAACCCGCGGTCACGGCTGCACACACACACACACATATCTACATTATATATATATATATATATATATATATATATATATATATATATATATATATATATATATATATATATATATATATATATATATATATATATATATATATATATATACATATATATATATATTATATATATATATATATATATATATATATATATATATATATATATACAGAGAGAGAGAGAGAGAGAGAGAGAGGATAAACGACTTTTTATAAAGACGTGCAATGAAACAAGGAGACGGATAGATGGCCTGTAAAACGACCTGTTATACGCAAAATCAACAGCATGAGGAAACAGAGAGAGACAGAGAATAAAACGGTTTGTTATACACGAGAGCAATAAGACGGGAGGCATGGATGGCTGGAATGACAGCAAAACGACATTCCGGAATGCAAGCAGTTGAATTCAACTCCAACGCCGGACTTCCCAAAGAGGGCCGGTGGCGATTCCAGCGCCCTGCTCATGTGCTCGGATTAATTGAACTGTGTTGTCAAATATCAGAGTGTTAATATCGGAGGGAAAGGACGAATCAGAGAGCAAATATGTTCGAAATCGCCACTGGACGGCGTAGTTGACTGAATATTGTCATTCATTCTTGTATTTTATTTATTTATTTATTTATTTAATTTTTAAAATTTTTTTTGTTTAAATTATTCTAAGATAACTGATATCACAGGCATTACCTGGAAGGCAGTAGATAATTGCATAAATAAATAGTTACCATTTGTAATTGCCTTATATACATATATATATATATATATATATATATATATATATATATATATATATATATATATATAAAGGTATGTTAGCCGGGTGCTCAAAGTCACTGTTTATCGTTTTTTGTAAACCAGTTTATGGTTTCGAACCCTGGCTGGTGCAGAAACAATTGTCAGTTATAATTCCCCTTGGATGCAAGTTATGCTCAAGGTTTAGCAAATTCGACATTAAACGACATTTGTGAATATAAAATTCACTTATCCATAATGTGTGTGTATATATATATATATATATATATATATATATATATATATATATATATATATATATATATATATATTTAATTTCAGCCACACTGATTAATTCACCATGCGGAGAAAGAATATATTTCCACTAAGTAAACTATCAGGATTTTATATATATATATATATATATATATATATATATATATATATATGTGTGTGTGTGTGTGTGTGTGCGCGCGCATGTGTTTTTGTTTGTATATGACGTATATATGAGCTGAAAGCTCAGACATCTGTTATATAGTGGGTTAGCACATGATTCAATC
The DNA here is from genome assembly GCA_039081455.1 of Macrobrachium rosenbergii. NCBI lineage: Eukaryota > Metazoa > Arthropoda > Malacostraca > Decapoda > Palaemonidae > Macrobrachium > Macrobrachium rosenbergii. Next base: position 46,531,066 of record JANJGK010000020.1, on the reverse strand, counting down.
TTCTCAACGGGATAAATTCGAGTCCCACGTACGAGAAAGAATTGTACAATCATTTCCATTTGAATTTCGGGGCTGTCAGTGAAAAATGGATTTAGAAATAACAGGAAATTAGCAAGATGTTACTGTGAACAATACAAGAGGCAAAATCAGTAGACTCCCGCTCTTTCTTCTAAATCCTCACCTATCAGTTTCTTATCTCATTTTATGGGAAGAAATATTTCCGGTTATATAGGTATATGTCTATATATAAAAATGGATGTGTGTATGTTCCAGCATAACTCTGAAACGCATAGAGCAATTTCAACCAAACTTGGTATACATATGAATTCCTATCTAGAAAAGAGTACTGTGGGGGTAAGACATCATTAGCACCAAAGGGGTTGGGGGTGGAAGGGCTTCCCTGAAACGGGGCTTGTTCTGCCCATAGACCTAGTAACCACATAAAATCTTCGAATTTATCATACCTCATTTCGGTATACATATGGCTTACTATCTGGAAAAGAATACTATGGGGGTTGTAGGACATCACTGGCACCAAAGCAGGTAGGGGTAGGAAGGGGGTGACATGTAAAAATAACTGAAAATGACAGATATTAGTGTCTAATCCATAGTTTTCTAAGTCACTGTGATGAATGGTGACACTCTCGATGCCCTTTAAGTCCAAGTTCAGCCCCAATAGGAATGGGGGGCATGAGAAGGGGTGAAAAACAAAATGTCAAAAATGACAGATATTAGTGTCTGGGCCATAGTTTTCGAGGTCGCTGAGATTACTAGGAAAACTTCTGATGCCATTTAAGTCCAAGTTCAGCCCCGATAGGAATGGGGATTGAGAAGGGATGAAACATAAATTGTCAAAAATGTTGAGCAATGTAATTGAAACAATTATCTTAACAGGAAAGGGAAAGAGAGAGAGAGAGCAGAGAGGGTGTTAGTTGAGAGAGTTAGAGAGAGTGATTAGAGGGGGTGATAGGGAGGAGAAAGAGGGAGAGAGAGAGAGAGAGAGAGAGAGAGAGAGAGTTTATTGGATGTCATTCAGAGTTTTCCTGGGCATCGCCGGGTTATTCAGCTAGTATAGATATATGTACTGTATGTATGTATATATATACAGTATATATATATACATGTCTTTATGTATATATACATATATATGTATATATAGTTTATATATGTGTGTATTTATAAATGTGTGTGTATGCGTGTGCTTTAACATTTATTGTGAGGCTGTCGTATTTCTGTGTATGTATGAATATGATGAAGGTCGTCTGAAGTGAATATGCATATGGATAATATTCTATAATTAAAAATTATTTTATCAAATGTACATGTTTATTATGTCCGTAGAGCGAAAAGGAATTTTCTATGAGATAATGAGACATTTCAGTGATATTCCTTGCATATATGATAAGCCTCTTTGAACATTTTGCTAAAAGTTTTCAAGTAGTTTAATTCTGTTTTAAGAATGAATTATTATTTATTAATTTCTTTTTGTTTATTAGTCATAGGTTAAATTATTAAGAAATCTTTATATTTATTACTCATACATTACTTGCTTAACAAAGGCTGCCCAAAGGGTAAAGTTGTACTAATGATATTCAATATGTATGCTTGAATGATACGGTCGGATCTTGCAATATCAATTCAGTATCATTAATAACCATCAATTTCAACTTGAATTGATTTCAGTCAACGCTTCCGTCAATAATATCACCAATCTTCGTTTGTAACTTTTAATTGCAGACCTTGAATAGCAGAAGATCAAAGGCAGTCAAGAAGTAATTATAGAAACATTCATATTTTCTGGCTATAATCACAGAAAACGACAAAGGAATAAGTGATATTACCCTGTACCTTTTCGTAAGATCTTCATCCATCAGATAACGTTGTTGCATGTGTGAAACTGAAAAATGTAGTAGAGATGTTAGAGAAAAGGTGTCGGCTCAAATATATATATATAAATATATATTTTTTTTATACAGTATGTGTATATTATGTGTGTGCGTGTGCGTGTGTACAGTATATATTTATGTGCATTTTTTCTGTGTATACCCCTATTTACTCGAGGAATTTTTTGCGTAAATATTCCTACGTATGCATTATTGTAATAAGTCTTTGCATCAAATTAGAAATTGCCGTTTCAGATTTGATATAATTACGTATTCAGTTCTTGTTCTCTACCCGATTATCTGTGAACTTTACAATATACCCGTATCGGTAATAGGCTTATGAGAGTGATTTAATCTGTTAGTCATAATGAGGGTGTTAACTTAGGATCGAGTTGCGAAATTTGATAATAAACAAAGAACCCTTTTCAGCACGACTGTTTTCTCTTTACATAAAACGATACGCGTCTCATGACGTAAACTGCAAACAAGAGCGAAGTCTTCGTCCTTTGTTCTGCAACGCCTTATGTAAACAAACGGCCACATACGCCTTCTTAAATAGTTATTTTCTAGCGCGCCGAAGTTACAAATGCTATTTACTAGGCAATTCGACTTCTATGCAAGACCACCTCCAGAGATCCTTTTCATATCTCGAATACGAATAGCCACAATTCAGGCACATTGTAATAGAGACTTTAAAATAATCATTCCACTATCACTACTGATCTCTTGGCATTTGGATCTATAAGCAATTGCCGTTAGAGCCACACTCTCAGGGTTAATATTTATTTTAGTTAAACGCCTATAAAATTATTTTACTTGATAACACATTATCAGTAATTACTATGGGGCCTTTCGGGCCTCATTATGTCAATTGCTGCTTGCACATAACAGGTGAGATTTATTACAAATCTAGCAAATGTTATTTCCTTAATCTTATACATGGCAGTGACCTTCGCTCTCAGTTAGACCCTGATCTTCGGGCCGACGTGGCTATAACGCAATACAGTAGCAATAAAAAATCCTTGTGTATTTTTAATAACCACTCTGGCCTCTTAACTTCTCAACTTCCTCATACAGTTTGGATAATGGTAATTCTCAGATTAATCCAGTTTTCCTGTCGCGAGTCACTCAATTCATTGAGGGTTGTCTTCACAAATCACTATAGTAGAGTCTTAAAATCTTATGCATTTTATATTCAGAATAGCCACAAAGCCTCCCAGAATGTGCATTCCATTCTGCTTTTATCCACACATGTTTCATGGCGTGCACTGCAGAATCTCTCTGATTGCAAGACCTTTGTCGATTAATACCTTGGCGGGGAAATAGAAAAAAGAAAAAGTGTTCTCCACTCCCTTGGAAGATGCAAAAATCTTTCCTCGCGTTGGCGAGGTACAAAATGATTTCCCCTCTTGCTTGCGAGATGAAAAATGTTTCCAGGTTCTCGCGGTTGCATCTGCATATTGCATAAAAAAAATTGGAAGTAGGTCCGTGACTGGAAAATGGGAAAAATGTCCATCTATATGAAATGAAAGATCGCAGTGCGGCTTTGTAAAACATCCTTATTAAATTTAAAAAGCAAAATATATCTATATAAACCGACTATTTAAACCGAAAAACAAAATATATATATTTATAAACTATGTATATGAACTGAAATAACCAGTGTTTATAAATATACCATCTTTAGAATTGAGTTTTTTAACAACCAAAAAATGCTCCTTCTTTATGCACAAACACAGAATGCATGTATGTACCCATCTCTACAAATATAAATAGAGCATCTTCCTTCATAGGTAAAATTCAGAATTAAGTTTCATAAATACAAAAACCGAAATAAAATAAAAATCCACGTCTTTAAGTCCTTGGAAATTGGAAATAACATCCATCCAACCCAGTGTTGTCTTTACACGGGTAATTTTTTCATACAGTCAGCTGATGATTTGTTATAATTACTTTCGTTCAGGCCTTTGATCGTTCCCCGAGGCTCGTTAACGTGATTCCTCGTTAGCGCAACTGTTTTCCTTTGAAATAAGTGATCGACTTTCCTACAAGGGTTGCATGAATGTATACTGTCGTATCCGTACCTGTGTGTGTATTAATTTTTTAACCATAGAGAGAAGATATATATAGTTTTAGTCTTATGTAGAGCAGGAATAATTTCTATTTTTGTTCTCCTTGATAATAAGGATGTGATAGATACATTTTTTAAGTATGAAGGTAGGCTATTCACTATTATTTAAGTAGATTCATAGAGGATGAATTGGTATTTCTTATGCTTCAGTATTGCCTATATACAGGGGAGTCATAATTACTGTTTTTTTTTTAATTATATTGTGTTAATATTACTGTTTAGAGCACTAGAACTATTTTGATACCAAAACTCCTTGCAGTCCACTCGACTTCTGTTTTAGAGTCAGTGATTTTGAAATCATTATGCAGAGAAACGCTATATTAGAGAAACATATTTTATTACTCGCTGCCCAAGCGATTAACCTCAGGCAGGATATTAATGAACAAATGACGACGTTCTTAATAACTGTGATAAATAAATAAAAAATAAATCACATAACTCTTTTATATTAAAAAAACATTTATGTTGCAGGTTCGTGCAGTTTCATTTCCGGTCTGTGTTGCGGCAAACGGATGTTTGTAAATAGTTTTACTCTGGAGTAGAGTCAAATGTTCGGTTTTGTACTCAGATCTGCTAGCTTTGGTGTTATTTACTGACATGTGGCTGTATAAGTTATTCATTTATTTGCTGGCAGTCAAGTCAGTTCGCAGTTTCGCAACGCTTGAATTTTTCCATTGTTTCCTTGTACAATTCAAGGATAAGAAATTCTTTTTCCTCTAACATTCTGATCATACCTAGCCAATACTGGTATTAATTTTTACTTTTGTTAAAAAGTTTAGGATTAAAAAGCAAAATTGTCCTGAAAACTGTGATTGCCAGATTGACGAACGGAGTATATATGGGGCTAAATATTCTTCGGATATGAGAATAAATAAATCTATCGTTAAAGTTAAAATTACCTTACATTTTCTCATTCTGAAGCAGAAACAAATAAGATTTAAATCTCTCTCTCTCTCTCTCTCTCTCTCTCTCTCTCTCTCTCTCTCTCTCTCTCTCTCTCTCTCTCATTATTTAGAATGCCTAGTTCCTTGCACGTAGGAGCGTCAGACGCGTAACAAAGCCTCTTTTGAGGAACTGTCATGTGTTCCCAACGCACAAACAGTGCCGCAGACCTGTAAAACTACAATTGCCAATTCGGCTCACAAAGCGAAGTAATACAAATACATATTAGAAGAACACTTGTTGCGCCTGTATTCTGGTTTCTGGTCACTCTTCCTAGTTCACGTGTCTTACATAAGTCATCCGCCTATGGATCTTTGTTTCCTAAATGGAGAGGAGGTTTGTCTATGTTGAGTTTAGTCAGTAAAGGAAATGAAAAATGTAAAGATTAAAAAGCTGATAACGTTTTATCGGTGTTCGTGAAAAGAGTAAGCGTCAAATTCAACTTTTCAGCCTCGATTTTGTATTATAATATTCTGTATTGTTTCCCCGTAACTATTAATTATTTTGCTGTATAGGGCACCAGATTTTTATAAGATCGAGATTTTTACTGTTTTCCTGTTTAAACGCTAAACCATGCATAATTTACTTTTAACAGGTATAATTTGAGTGAGAAATAACTCTTTATATCATCCCAAATAAGGTGATACGCCTCTTAGAAGCCCATACATATGTGTATGATAATAAGCCTATAGGCATGTATTTACATTAACGAACAAACAAGTGTTTTCCACATAACAAAATGCTTTTTCCAGGGCATGTGCTCGTGTGACATCATCACGAGGTGGCACGCTACTGTTCTTCTCGCTATTTATTTTGGCCAGCGATGGAAATTACATTGGGTTTCTATGGCTTATTTGGGGTTTTCCGCTAGGCTCGATATGTTACGCTATAGGTAGGATCGCTCGATCACGTCTTTAAGCTTCACCTAGTAACTTCCATCAAACTTTGTGCCCAATAGCCAAGACTTTTGCGAATTAATGCAAACTGAAGCTGCACGCGTTAGAATGGGTGGTGTCACGGAAACATTAATACGTGCATGTTCGATATATATATATATATATATATATATATATATATATATATATATATATATATATATATATATATATATATATATATATATGTGTGTGTGTGTGTGTGTGTATGTATATATATATATATTGTTACGTGTGAAGGGTCTTGGTTGATCATGTATTATTCAATTTACGTAAATTTTACGGCCCTGCAAACCAAGATTACACGTAACCTGTCACTTGAAGCCAAAAGTTAACCTCAAAGACAGACGTTAATTAGCCAAAGGTCGCCAGTTAAGGGTTATTAACCTTAACAAAGAATATTTGAGATGAATTTGATTTTAAACGCAACGGTTCTCCCAAACATTCGGACGCGAGGCATACAAAAGCATCGAGATTTAACCTGATTTTGCTTACCCTAAATCCTAGGTATTTTACTGGAATAATGGGGTTGAAGCTAACAATAAAATAATTTGGCTTAATCTAGACTTCGTGAACACATATACCCTAAGTGGTGGCTGAAGGAAGAAAACAAAGAAAAAATGTGAAATACAGAAAAGTACTAGTCAATCGACGAAGCTTCAACAAGAATCGGACTTACCGTGAATGTCGAGTCGCTGCGCAAACGAGGGACCTCAGGAGTCGTATTCTGGCAGTCTTCCCAATTCACTAATTAAGATAGACGTAGGAGAGAAAGTAATAAAGAATAAAGAATATCGTTCGGACACGCACGCAGCGTCACCCTGGTTCCGTGACCGCTGGGATCTCTCTCACTGACCCGACCTCGCTTCGTTCTTCCAGAGGAGGACTTATACCGCCCCGGGCAATCCGACCTTGACAAAGGCATCGTCGAATGCATAGAATAAAGCTTAAGGGCCACCATAACTAGGGGTCATTGAGCGTAAACCCTCTCTGAGGCTTAGGTCCCTAATGCCCTAACATATTTTGTTTACAAACTTTCCAGCCTATGGGGTTAAATGCCTAAATGCTACCTATCGTGGGACAAAGCAATTTCCCTGTCTCAGTCAGGCTGATATTTCTATCCCTAAATGTTCGAGGGCGAACAGCGTAAATATTTATAAAAGCTCCCCCCTTTAAGAGGGCCTTCACTCCCTTTTCGGGCGTGAAGGTCTATACTAAGCAAGCTGTTCGCCTCTCGTAGGTTACTCTCCTTCCCCTGAGCAGATTAGTCCTGGTTAGCCTACCTAGCTACAGAACTACCTAACCCTAGATAGGATATGAGCTATAATCACTACTTAACCTAATTCTAATAGTACTAGAAGGTGCTCACGGTTTTTATAGGCTACCTCCTACAATCAAGATGTGTTTTAGACCTAGCCTAGTGGTACATTCTATGATATTCCCTAGCCTAACCTATCCTAACCCGACCGTAGCACCAACATAAGAGTTAATATTCTAACTAAATTACAACATGGTTTATGTTTAATACAATTAAAATTTACTAGTTAATTCATGAGGGTTGCCTCATATGATAAATGGGTGCCTCACTGAGGCCTTAGGCCATGCGTGTCACGAGCATCGTGGCTCGTTTCACAATAGTTAAGATTACTGAAATTAGTTATGCTACTTACATGATTACTGCGGCTCGGTGGTAAGTGGAAGGAACAAGGTTACTAAATTGATGTACCGTACTTTAAGGTGGCCTAGGCTAGGTACAAATAAAAGGAAGAGATCACACTGGCTACCTTCTCTGGGCAAGGGGCCAGGATCACTCTTAGATGTTAGGGCACTGTGCCGAGAGGGCACTAGTGCCAGGATGAGCGTATAGCTCGGCAACTACTGGGCTCTCTTCCGCCCCTTCTTCTTCTTCTTCGGTTTCCTCCAAGGCCTATCAGTAGCTGGCCTAGCAGGTGATGAGAGCACCGACTCCGGGGACAGGCCAGAAGGGCTAGCGGGCGCGAAGTCAGGGGCAACTGCAAAAGCTGCGGGAGGACTCCCTACTCCGGCTGCTGCGACAACCGGAGCGAGAGCGATCTCGACTTCTGCGTCCGAGGATGCCAGTTCCTGGTCTTCCAAGGGAGGGGTACCATTTCGATCCTCCAGGGGTTCATCCCCTGGATTCAAATTTTGCAAAGAAGAATCTTGCAAAGAAGAAGTTTCGGGTGCTGGAGGCTCTCCAGTCGCGATGATCAACTGCATGGGGAATCCTAAATCTCCCGGAGGAGGATTCACCTCATGATTTAGACCCGGCATAGGGGCCTTTTCCACTGGTAGCTCAACGTCCGTGGCGGACGGAGTCTGGCACTGCTCAGTGCTCGCAAGTGGCACTGGCAGCAGTTGAGGGTCAGGCATGCCGGACAAGGGGTCCGGAGGTGCTATACCTCTCGGACGACTTGGGTTTGGCTGCGGCAGAGATTCCTGCCCCAGCGGGAGATCGTAGCCTCTCGGTGAGTTTTGTTCGGGGGCGTCCGCTGGGCGTTGCTTGGTTGGGCAGCCCTCCCAATTTGTGGAGTGGTCTGCCCGCTTGCACGTCCTGCAGCGGTACTGCTCCTCCTGAATCTCTCTTCGCGGAGGGGGAGGACTTCTTGGTGGGCCAGCCCTTCGCGATTGGAGAGGGCTAGGCCTGAAATAGGTTGGGTGGCGCCCCTTCCGCAGACCACTTTGGTGGGCGGAAGGTGGAGGTTTGTAATTTTTGAGAGTTTTAGATGGGGCCTCCGTGGAGGAGGTAACGTGGCTGCGGAGTGGCGTTGGTGACGGGCTTCCGCAGAGAAGATCCCGACCCAACAAGAAGACCACTCCGGGCCGAATTCCACCTACCACGCCGAGGCGGTGGGGTATCGTGCCCCAAGGTGTCATAACCTGGAGTTGGACAGTAGGAACAGTGATGGTGTGGCCCTCTATCCACTTCATTTCCCACCGGGTTTCTTCGTCAACCATGGCACCGGCTGGCACTTGGGCCCTAGTGATCAGGCTAATGTCTGCCGCAGTGTCTACTGTGACCGGAAGGGTCACTGGCAGGCTAGTGCTCTGAAGAGGGGCCACCGAGATGAACTGGGTTTCCAGTCTCTCGGGGTAAAGAATCCGGTGCGGACCAGCAGCAGAAAATGAAGTGCTGATTAGGTTGACAAATTTGGTGGCGGGGACATGATGTGGACAGGCCGGAGATCCAGCATTGTAGTGGCTAGCAGCCCCACAGGATTTGCACGGGCCTTTTGGATGGGCTCGGTGGCCTGCAGTAACTGTTGGAGGAGAGGGCTGAGCGGGTGAATCGGGAGCGGAGTTCTGGCTGGTAGGGTTAGGCTGCTTATTAGTGCCGAGTTTGTATCGGCACTCAGCTTCAGCGTGGCCCCCCTTCTTGCAATAGTTGCACAGGGTCTTGCTACTAGGCAGTCCCTTCTTCGGGCGAGTGGAGTTCGAGAGGTAGGCCGGAGGGATGATTCGCTTCTGAGAGGTGCTATGCGACTGATTGAAGGTTTCCCACGAATCAGCCATGCGACAAGCTTCCATAAGTGTGGAGGGCTGTTTATCGTTAAGATATACTGCAAGGGGCCCTGGCACACATTGGAAAAGGTCTTCTAGCATGGTCCGATTGAAGAGATCCTCAAACGTCGTGCAGGCCAAGGAGTCGAACCAGCGCGTACCGGACTGGGTTTTGTGACATGCCCATTCCGTCCAAGACCAGCCGACTTCCTTGGCAAGACCTCGGAACCGTTGTCTCCATTTTTCTGGGGTTATTTCGTAGGCCTTTGTAATGACTCTACGAACTTCCGCCATGTTGCCTCTCTGGCTCTTCTCCAGTGAGCGAAGCGCTGCCTTGGCTTTTCCCTCCATATGCTTGGCTAGTATTAAGGCTCTCTCCGTCTCCGTGGTGCTGTAGTTATCGAAAAGAGCCTCGATCTCCTCCAGCCATGCTTCTGGCTCGTCCTCAGTCCACTTGGGGACTAGAGAATTGATGCTCGAAATTGGAGCGTTTGATGCAGCAGGCGTAGGACTGGAGGCTTGATGGCTAGCCATAGCTTCGGCATTCTCCATTTTCGCTCTCTCAAGCTCGAGCTCCTTCTCCTTTAGGGCTAACTCAGTTTCCTTGCAGGCTAACTCATGCTGTCTCCTTCTTTCTTCTCTTTCCTCTTCATATTGCCTTTGCTCGGCTTCATACTTCCTCTGCTCGAGTCTTTCTTCCTTCTCCCGCTTGGCCAAGTCGTCCACTTGCTCCTTAACCCAGGTAGTAAGTTCCGAGCCGGTGAGACCTGCCGCCGTCCCCAGCCCCAGGAAAGTTTTATAATGCTCTGCTGCCATGGTTCTGGTGGGGAAGGGCGTCTAACCGGGTCGACTGGGCGTACTTGGGCAGCGAGGAAGTGTCTCTTCAATGACGTGGCACCCTTTCAAAAGGTGGCACTGTAGTTTGGGTGTGCCGTGTACAGGTCACACTGGTGGCACTCAGTATCCCTAGGCACTGGTGCAGGTTAGGTTCCAGAAGAACCTTCTCTTCTGTGTTCCCTTTTGGTTTTGTTTTATTTATTTTTTCGGGATTCTTGCTTGGTGGCACTTATGGTGCCAATGTGTTCCTAGGGACCCTCTACTGGAGTCCAACTAGGCTATATGGGAGGAAAGGCACTCTACACCCCCTGCAGAGTGCAACAATCGAATGAGAGAGAAAGGGAAGGTAAAAGAGAGAGAGAGAGAGAGAGAGAGAAGTAAGCTATTCAAGTGATGAGTGCTGCAAATTATTGGCACTGTGGAATAAAGTGAATTTGGTTTTTTTTTTTTTTTTTTTTTTTTCTTAAAGATCCTCGTGAGTGGCTGGTCCCAGTACCGGCAACGGCTGGCCCCTTCTTTTTTCAGAGGGTGAAAACTACTGTTTGCTTCGGTCTGGATAGCAGGCCTCACTCGTGACCGACAGTTTATCACTATATCGTAATTACTCTTAACTTGTCCTCATCTATTGTGGGACAGAGGTGTTTCTTTTGTTTGGTTTATTGTATTCGAATTAATTAGCCTAGTGTCGGCCGTTCTTTCTTTGAAGAGGGTCACGTACACTTAGGTTAGGAATGCTTACTTGAATGACGAGAGAGAGAGAGAGAGAGAGAGAGAGAGAGAGAGAGAGAGAGAGAGAGATTTTCAATCAGCGAATTTCTTGCTGCTTGGGAACATGTAAACAAAGATTTTATACATGCACAATGGCATGGATCTTAATAAAATGATATAGATGCGTCGTCTTGGCTTCCTTAGGGATTACTTTATTATCTCAATTTTCCCGGGAGCCGACGTCACAAAAGTTTATCGTAAAATTTTAAATTTTCTTTATATGATTTTATAGTAGGTATTCGTATAGGAACTTGTTATTACTCCTAACTAAGGCCTAACTTTCCCTGCCTAAATTATCTTTTGGGTTTTTCCTAGCTAAGATATTAGGAGGTGGGTTCGCTACGAAAAGCAAAAAAAAATATATGCCCCAAGAGTGGCGGGGAGCAGAGTCGAGGTCACAATAACAAGGTCGTTGAGATGGCGGCCAAGGTCCCGTTAGGCCTAAATTTCAAAACAACCTCGGCCTGCTAAGGAAACCCCAAAATGGCCGTTCTCTCACAAACAGTTCGAACAATTTCAAAACAACCGCGCGGCGGGTATTTTCTTTTTAGCACAAATTCAAACAACGAACGAAACAAATGCAGGTATCCAGATTTTACTTTAAATATACCAATCATGCATAGTGTTTTACGTTAAGGATGGAAAACGAAATTACCAAACAACTTTGTGTCTTTTGTTATCGTATTCCTCACCCGGACATTACACAAAAGAATGAAAAGAGAAATGCTCGCTTGCCTGCGTAAATTTACGTTGTTGAACGGTACCTTTATTGTAAAATTACTATTTCAGTTCGTTTGCTACTTCACTGACACGGTTTTTGAATGATTCCCGCTATATGCAAACAATAACGATCGGAATTGCCGACGCGATTTCTAAATTACTTTGTGTACATGAAATGGGCTCCGCTTTTTCCCGGCCTTAGGATTCGTTTCTTGAACGACTTCTCTCACGGTCCGAACACGGTAAAATGCCCTTGTCTTAGACGTTATAAATTATGACTCTCTGCTCTCGACGCACCCTTTCCTACGCTAATTCTCGCTACACTTGTTATTATAACTATCCTCTTTACTGCTTATTATTATGCCTCGTTCCTTGTTTGGAAGAATGAAATGGAGTTCGATATCTGACTTTTATTTTTTGGAATTAATGTAATTTTAATTTCCTTTTCTCCAGATTCTTTCTCTAAAATGTACTTTAGATTCTACGCAAGGTCGCCAATGTTACGTGTGAGGAGCTTGGTTGATCATGTATTATTCAATTTACGTAATTTTTACGGCCCTGCAAACCAAGATTACACGTAACCTGTCACTTGAAGCCAAAAGTTAACCTCAAAGACAGACGTTAATTAGCCAAAGGTCGCCAGTTAAGGGTTATTAACCTTAACAAAGAATATTTGAGATGAATTTGATTTTAAACGCAACGGTTCTTCCAAACATTCGGACGCGAGGCATACAAAAGCATCGAGATTTAACCTGATTTTGCTTACCCTAAATCCTAGGTATTTTACTGGAATAATGGGGTTGAAGCTAACAATAAAATAATTAGGCTTAATCTAGACTTTGTAAACACATATACCCTAAGTGGTGGCTGAAGGAAGAAAACAAAGAAAAAAATGTGAAATACAGAAAAGAACTAGTCAATCGACGAAGCTTCAACAAGAATCGGACTTACCGTGAACGTCGAGTCGCTGCGCAAACGAGGAACCTCAGGAGTCGTATTCTGGCAGTCTTCCCAATTCACTAATTAAGATAGACGTAGGAGAGAAAGTAATAAAGAATAAAGAATATCGTTCGGGCACGCACGCAGCGTCACCCTGGTTCAGCGACCGCTGGAATCTCTCTCACTGACTCGACCTCGCTTCGTTCTTCCAGAGGAGGACTTATACCGCCCCGGGCAATCCGACCTTGACAAAGGCATCGTCGAATGCATAGAATAAAGCTTAAGGGCCACCATAACTAGGGGTCATTGAGCGTAAACCCTCTCTGAGGCTTAGGTCCCTAATGCCCTAACATATTTTGTTTACAAACTTTCCAGCCTATGGGGTTAAATGCCTAAATGCTACCTATCGTGGGACAAAGCAATTTCCCTGTCTCAGTCAGGCTGATATTTCTATCCCTAAATGTTCGAGGGCGAACAGCGTAAATATTTATAAAAATATATATATATATATATAACACTTTGGTTCAAGCCAGTTAGTGAGAAAAATTGGCCAGTGAAACCTGAAGGTTGGAGCCGAACTCCAGAGAAGTGAAAATCTTGTTTCTTGTTGATTAGACTATTGTATCATGGAAAGCAATAGAATGAACTGCCTGTCGAACCTTAGTGGTATAGGAAGAGCATAAACATGATGCTAAAAGTATTCTTGAAATGGCAAAGAAAAAGGCAAGACAGAGACCCGAAGAATTCAAGAGGTGAGGCACAAATTTATGCCAATAACAATATTAGACAGTCCTGCTGCAGTGTGGCATACGGTAACCCATACTGGATTATTACCTAAGTTACTGACCGGAGACCGTCAATGGATAGAAAGCAAACTGGTTTACATACAAGAGTTGAAACTGCTTCCTCAGGCCCTAAGGTTTCTCAGACACAAGAATATTCATCGGGAAAATGTTCCTAAAGGATTTATCCCATGTATTTATAAAAGCTTTATTTGATAAACAAAAAAAAGTCTATCTCTCACCCTGTGTAATTACGCACTCACTGCCCCACCATTAGATTCAGGAAGTTGGTAATGAGAAGTAAACGGCCAAACTTTTTCAATCCCTTAGACTATGAGGGGCTGAAAGCTATTACAGCCATCTTTAATCAAGGAGACAGTTCTTTATGATTTGCATTTACCGTCTCCATGGCTTCTCCACATGGAATTTGACAACTAAACCATAGAAGATACTGAGCAACATTTATAGAAAATGTGAAACATAACTGAAACATTATTGTTTTACATTTAGAGTTAAATGATTGTACCGAATTTTTATTTCTGTTTTCTACGCAGTTTAAATATCAAAGGGGTTTTTGTGCGTCATCTTTCAGTTTCTCAAATACATGAGGTACTCCTTAAAGGAATGTTGGTAATTTTTCTGAAACTCTAGATTTTTATTTTTAATTTCCTGAATTGAAAACGACAAACAAAACTAACACCTGTTTTCTTTGTAATTCTCGAAGGAAAATTGTGTGATGGTAATTAAACATGATATTGATTAGCAAAATCCTGTTCTTTATATTTTGGAGTAATTCTGCCATTGACAATGTCTACTTGCTTATATGCATGTAACTCTTGCCTTCTCAGGAACTTTTATTTTTACTAAAATTCTGCTTATAAGGAGCTAATCATAAATTGCTCTGAGCATAATATAGAAAGTTATCAAAGCCTTGGGCCTCAGAGAGTCTTTTCAAGACATCATCTAGACACCAGCCCTTCGCTGACTTGTCTTACGAGGATCTCTGCTCATAAATTTTGTAAACCAATGTTTTAACTTTCTTGGACTGTTAAAGAATATTTGTTTCTTCCATGATCTATAGCATGATCTCATAGAATTACTGTACCCTGTCCATCTTTTACTTTTCAAAGACAGGGGACTTTAAATTCGAAGATTACTTTCATAAGGATTTAAGACAACCCTGAAAATTTTTAAAGTTTAATAAAAAATTAATACAAAAATTGCGTTAAACAATTAGCACCAGTTTAGTACGATATTAAATGAGAGATTGACTCTAGGTGAATTGTAATTTTCTCTCACACCAGCAGTCCTTCGAACAAAGGAGAAAATCGTGTTTATTTTTTATACCATGCGGACTCGTGAATTGAATAGCAATCTACCTACAATAAAAAAAAAAAAGAAACTGGTCTCCATAAAAACCAGTTCGCATGGCATTGCAGAAACTGCAGTCTAAGAAATAATCGAACAGTACAAGCGCAGATCAGAGCCCCAAACTGAATGAACCAAGTGAAAACGTTCTTCAGTCGCGCCTCCAATGACTCATTAAATTAAACATATCTTGTGTGAAAGTCCGTCTGAGTACCTTCAGCCACATTTTCAAACTGGAAACAAAGCAAAATCTGTTGTCGAAGCTGTCTTCAAATACTAGGAAAAAGACACATTAAACGAAAGGTAAAAGTAAAAACCATACCAGAGAGAGTCTTACAACAACAAGAAAGTATGAAATTTACTTATGTACGGAAAAATGTTCTCCATTTGAGGTGGTGTGTATTTTAAGTAGCTTTGAAATTATTTCTCTAATTTCCCTCTGACTTTTACGGAATGACAGATTCTTTTCTGGGGAGACCAAGGCATAACTCTTCTATCCCAGTGGTCTTACAAGACAAGAATCCCACTGGCACAAGTGAGCCCTATTTACAATGACTGTCATTTTCGTCACATCAGGATGCTCTCGAGTAAAGTATGTAATAACTTTTTTTGTTTTTTTGCTCCTTTATACGACACAATACATGTGAATTCTTAATCGTCTTGGTATTGCTGTCTCTTTCATCACAATCCCGTAATTTTTCGTATTCATTTAGTAAGAGAAGATATATGGGATGAATATTTATTTACGAATACCTTTTATGTTTCCACGCCAAAGTTCGTAAAATGAGCATTTAAAAAATAGAGAAATGTCCATTCATAGATCATCTGAGGTTGCTCAGAGTTTGGAAAACATTCATCTCCAAGTATAATATATCAACAAAAGATCTCTCATCTCTATCCGTAGGGAAAATTAGATTCTTATTAAGTTAAAAATAAACATTGTATACTTACGCTTCAACGAAGCTACAACGTAAAATTTCCAAACATTTCGTATATTGATAAATTTAAATACAAATCATTTTTCTTGTATAAAGATACAATAAGTAGATAGATCTCTGTAAATCCATAAATGGTGACCTCCATTTCACGTCCACTGAAACCTTGAAACGAAATATTGGTTCTCTCAGGATGACTGATAATAATGTGCAAAATTAGTTATTTCAGCTCATTAAGTATCAGCTCCAAATTTCTACACGTACATTCGCCGACTTCCCTTAAAAAATAAAAAAAAAATTACGATATTCACATTCAGTCCACAAAAAAAATTTTTATTACCCTCTGATTTTATTCTGCAGACAGATTTAACAATGTGCTGTCAAAATCAGATTCCATGAACGAAACATAAACAAAATTAGTTCGTTGTCTGGTGGTTAAGTTGTCGGCGGACTTGGGTGATGGTGGAATGGGTTTTGCATCTTCTTGCCCGCAGAGAAGGTTCTTATAATAATAAGTACCTCTGTTCTGTGCCTTTTCATTCAACTGTGAAAAAAGGAGACTCAGCTGTAGGATGTTTGGATGAAATATTTTGGCAGATGGTTATGTTCAGAACTTATAAATCTTGTTATTTATCATGTAATTTTATTATTTAAAATGACTGTTATTGTCAAATTCGTTTTTTCTTCTATTAAGGCTCCTTCTACCAGCTTAGCGGAACCCAGCGTTATTGGTTTTAGACATCATTTTGGGTTCGACGAAACCTGTTGCACTTTACTTCTGTTCTTATGTGATTAATCTTCTATTTCTGCATTCTGACACGAGGTTTCATATGACTTTCAAAGAAAGAACATGATCAGAACATGGACTTCAGTATGCACTCCTATTTACACACATACATACATACATACTTACATACAACACACAAACACGCACACGCACGCACACGCACGCACACACACACACACACACACACACACACATATATATATATATATATATATATATATATATATATATATATATATATATATATATATATATATATATATATATATATATATATATATATATATATATATGCTTAAAAAATCACAGTAGACGCACGTGACTTCAGTGTATAAGCGAATCCCACAGGAAAAAGACAGGCAGAAGTTCAGTAGTCCCAAGCGCTTTCACGTTTATTGTCAATAAACGTGAGAACTTCTGCCTGTCTTTTTCCTGTGGGATTCGCTTATATATATATATATATATATATATATATATATATATATATATATATATATATATATATATATATATATATATATGTGTGTGTGTGTGTGTATACATATACAGTAGATATATATATATATATATATATATATATATATATATATATATATATATATATATATATATATATATATATATATATATATATATATATATAGTACAAGTGGTCATATGCTGTGAAGCAATACACATTTTATCTGGTAGCCTGTTGGCAGTACAGTTTAATGATTAACGATTAAATTCTAACTCTACCCCTCTAAAAACACCAGGTTAGGCAAAGGGAATGGTAATAATCATGTTAAATCTTAACCTTAACTTAATTAGACCTTGTAAACATCTTTTGTGTTTTTTTTTTTATCAAATCGTTCTCCCTATACTTCGACCAAGTTCTTCGTATTATCTCTATTTCTTATGCTTAAGAATAAGATTTAACCACTGCATATTGGACTAGCCATGCAATTTCCCCACTACAACACTCACACTATCATACTATAGTTTGGTAAACAGTCATGTGAATTTCTGTGTACGAATACGTACGGATAATATCAATCGAGCAATCTCTTGAGCATCCATGTTCAAATATCGCTAACTTTCCCTCTGCATGGAAACGATACACTGTTGAAAACACCTTTTATTGAAAATTATATACTTGGGAGATGAGAGAGAGAGAGAAAAAATATAAAGCTGGAGGGAAAGCCAACCAAATAATTGACTTCCAGGCGCCTGGGAATGAGAGATAATTGAATGATGGCACCCTATAATTAATCATCACTATATTCAGCAAGCTGGCAGCTTCCCTGCAAAATACCGTCTAATAATGCTTAGGATTAGGCCAAATATTCCAACATTTGATTTGAAATTATAATGTTACAATTTCCTTCGATCTCTCTTTTACTTTTGCAGTTATTATGAAAGTTTTATTAGTATTATCTAATTGTATGAAGGTCAGTATAATTCTTTACTTCCAACGTTTCGTAACAATTTTTTTTTTATACAATTTAGGGACTGTTAAATAATGAATAAATTACTCAAAAAATTGCTCTAAAACGGACAAAATTCATAATACACTGCAGATAAAATAACAACAAAGCCAAAAACGCTAACTAACCTTATGCAAAGAGAGTAGAAGAAAGAATGCTCAAATAAAATGTTAACTTAGGTACGATTGAATGGAGAGGGTCTGGATATTTAACTGGGGGACCAGTTTAATAAATAACGACTCGAGGGTAGGCAGTTCGTAAGGATTAGTCGTTTGCCCTATGATACAGACATTATTTCTTTCAATATACGTTCTACAAATATTCGAATGGTTTCTCATATTCGAATGTTCGGCATTGCAAAGCCTATAACCAGTCAGAAAACTCAGTCCGGGATGCAATTCGATTCTGCCCCTCAGCAACCGCTTCATATATATATATATATATATATATATATATATATATATATATATATATATATATATATATATATATATATATATATATATATATATATATATATATATATATATATATATATATATACATACATATATATATATATATATATATATATATATATATATATATATATATATATATATATATATATATATATATATATATATATATATATATATATATATATATATATATATATATATATATATATATATATATATATATATATATATATATATATATATATATATATATATATAGCTCTACCTCGGAAATAATATATTTTCATATATGTTACCGAAGGGGAATTTTTTAGTTGATAATAAGTTCGTCGTCCCGTAGGCTCGAACCACGAAAGACAATAACTCAGGACTACAGTGACGCCTTTAACCACACGGCCAACAAGTGAGGTACAAGTTGATACCGACTCCCACCTACAAATCCCCGTCGAACTCAGGCATTTGTATTTAAAATTGATATCAACACAACTCTGCCATGCTGGCCATGTAGTGCATTTGTCGCATGCAGCCATATTATGGATGAATTTTTATCACGGTGATGTGATAAAAATTCATTCATATATGTATATATATATATATATATATATATATATATATATATATATATATATATATATATATATATATATGTGTGTGTGTGTGTGTGTGTGTGTGTGTGTGTGTGTGTGTGTGTGTGTATTTATAACTGCTCGGGCTGCTGCCTTGAGTATCAATTTGATATTCTAATTTAAACTAAGAACCATTGGTTCAGTCAGCATCCAGACATTTTGATTTGCATACATGAGTCTGGAAAGTTGCCAGCTAGCCCTATCTCTTACCCACGCACACACCTATTGCCTGTCTTTTGCTTGTACTTTCGAGGTCTTGGAATTTTTGACAGACTCTATGTGGCAACTCACTGAACCACCAAAATTGGAGCGGGCATCTGACCTGGAAGCTACCTAGATTGCCTTCACCAAACTGCTGAACTTTCCTCTCACCAGAATATGCTATTCTGTATGCCATCATCTCGGCCATGCTGAGTAAAAGAAGATGCCTGAATCTACGCTTTTGCCTCCTCCTTGAATGCCTTATACTATCACCCTCCAACAATTCCCTGAGCTAGAAATTTCCTTTCAACTCCCCCCGCCCCCATTTGGCACTGGCTAATCTCTAGAGTAACGCAAGTAATGCTTTGAGAGAAATTTGTGATTCATTATTGTGCTACGACCCATATGCCTTCTTGAAGGGCGTTAAGCCTATCTAACTTTATTCAAGAATATCCATGTCATCCCTAGTCTATCAGTCATTCAGTCCGCCTAAAGCCTTTACCATGCTGTGCATGATCCTACCATACCTAATTCTTGCAATTCTCCATTTGCAGGAGTGTGGTTTTGGTAGCTGGTCTCCTTCACGCTGTACCAACATAGTGCAAGCGACTCAAGCCCCCAAGAGAAGCGCCTGTGAACCATTTCCCAGCCTGTACCTGTAAATTTTGTCCCCTTGATTGGTTTGATTGGTGTAGGGTAAATAAATTAAGTTAATTGTCTCTGAGTCTATTTTACGCCTCAGTAAAATACTTAGTCTCACCCTGAACCTTTGTTTAGCTTATGACTTTTGCTGGGGCAGCACAAGGTCCTTTAATTGCTGATTATATGTAAAGTAAACTACCATAGCCGTCAATAATCATAACATTATATAACTATCTATCTATCTATCTATATATGTATATAATATATATATATATATATATATATATATATATATATATATATATATATATATATATATATATATATATATATATATATATATATATATATATATATATATATATATATATATATATATATATATATATATATATATATATATATATATATATAGGCTTCCAGGGAAAGGCACTCGATACAAATTATTGAAGTTTATTGCTAGTGCCGACGTTGTACAACTGCATTGTTGCATCTTCAAGGCTAAAATACAGTGAGTTGAATCTCAATAATTATTCATAAGAATATTTATTTAAAAAACTAATTAAAAACACCACAGTATAATCTCATTTAAAATATTAACTCAATTAAAATATCAGAAACACCATGACACTAAAAGAAGGACATGCACAGACGGGAGCTAAAATGAAACTTGAAATGAGGACAGAAAAAAACAAAACAAAAAAGCAAAATACAAGGCAACGATAAGGCAAATAGGGCCATCAAGCGATAAACAATTGAGTAGTAGATGTTTGGGTGTTTAATGACGGAACAGTTAATTTTATCATTATGGACTATGAAGCTGTTAAGTCGCTGTCTTTCTGTGTTTGTCCTATTATTCGAAAATCTTTGTTATCTATAGATGTATTGCATAATTTGGAATGGTTCCTTATGTTGCACTGTTCTGGGTTGGACAATCTGCTTCAGGTTCTGAAACTAAATCCTCTCTGTGCATCTATGCTTACCCTCAGCAGTCACCTGGTTACACCTGGGGCAAGTATACTTGTAAACAACATTGAATATAAACAACGGACTAACTTTGTCCTTGAGCAGGCAGTTCTCTCTGAAGTAAATTTAGATGCATTTTCCTAAGTATAACTTAGTTTAACCAGACCACTGAGCTGATTAACAGCTCTCCTAGGGCTGGCCCGAAGGATTAGGCTTATTTTACGTGGCTAAGAACCGATTGGTTACCTAGCAACGGGACCTACAGCTTATTGTGGAATCCGAACCACATTATACCGAGAAATGAATTTCTAACACCAGAAATACATTCCTCTAATTCTTCATTGGCCGGCCGGAGAATCGAACGCGAGCCTAGGAGAGTGCTAGGCGAGTACGGTATCGACCCATCCAATGAAGAACTACATTTTTCCTAAAATTATATCATCATAAAGGTAAGCGAACGTTGCAAACATTTTCATATTTTGTTCAGTATGGATATCCGTGGGCATTTCCATTTCTTTTATTTATCTAAAAACTTGTTTAAGGCTCTGAAAAAGAGCCTTTGAGGAAAAGAATTGTTTTTGAAGTAGTTAGTACGATCTCTTCATGGAAGGTCATCCAATTAGATGAGTGTGTAAATGCCCTGGGGAGGAGAGTAGAAATGGAGTTTAATTTAAAATTAAAAGGACAAAAGTTATAAAAATTTGTACCCAGACCTGTAAAAGTATCTTTTCTATAAATCCCTGTATAAAAACTTGTTCATTTCTAGAGACGAGAACATGCAAGATTGGTAATTTATTATTATATTCTTTCTCCAGGGTACTCTATGTTCGGATGCTGGGTGTTAATATAATCTAAAAAAAAATTCAGCATTAAAATCACGTTTGAAAAGAGCAAACGTGGCATCTAGGTAACGTTTGTAAAACAAGGGGTGGAAAAAAGAGAGCAAGTATCCAGCGCCTGCTCTTCCAGAGAGCTCATAAAGATATTGGCGAACACCGGACCTAAAGGGGAACCCATTGCCATCCCATCCACCTGTCTAAACACACTGTCATTAAAAATAGAGGCCGTGTCCATCACGGCCAATTCTATTTTTTTTAATAACGTCCTATTAAAATTATGAAATAAAACATCCTCACTGGAAAAAACCTTATTTCAAATAATCTCGATGGTCTCTCCCACAGGGACGATTGTGGATAGAGGTTCTACATCCAGGCTAACCATGTATAAGTCAGAATCCTCTTTAATTATGTCATCTTTCAAACTAGCCGAGTTTCTTTATAGATTAAGAATTTATGCTTAAGGGTTCCAATATTGGTACAAAGGTATTTAGCCATTTTATAATTTGTTGCATTCATAGAAGAGAGAATGGGCCGCATTGAAGTACCCACCTTGTGCACTTCGGGCAAACCTTACATTACTCCATATGATGAACCTGTAACAAAGAGGTTTTGGTAGGTGTGTTCGTCTGTAGCTTTGTTTTGTTTTAATGTCCTTAAAAATCTGTTTATCTTGTCCTCCGTTTTGATGATCTTATATAGGTCTGGAGAACCTGTTTCTTTCCGGTCGTTTAATATGCTTCCCATTTTATTGATATGGTATTGTTTGTTGGGAACAACCGTACCCTTACCTTCATCTGGTCTTGTAATGATGATATCTTCCTCACTGGCTGAGTTCTTTAAGAAAGTGAGGTCACCTCTCTTGAAGAATAGGGTCCATTTAGTTCGTAAACTGCTTAAGGTGCTGTGGGCTAATGGTGAAATTTGCGATATTAAATTGTCAGTGTTTAAGCAAAAAGGAAGGTCTTCAATCCTATGGAACAGCCATTGTATGGGAGGAAAAATTCTTTGTATTTCGGTTTATAACTGGGGAGGCAGAAGTCCAACCCTAAGGAAAGTAAAAATTCTTCCTTTATATATATATATATATATATATATATATATATATATATATATATATATATATATATATATATATATATATATATATATATATATATATATAAATTTATGACAAGGAAAGCATTTATATCTGTTCTACAAATGATTAACAAGAACTTTCAATTATTTTTTTTTTCTTATTGTTTCATGCTTGTTGAGTGAATATATAAAGTGTACTTATAAAAATTCATTAGGTAAAATTTTATGTCGTACTATCTACTAACCCCTATATACCCATTCTATTTGCAGGTAAAATGTTTAAGAAAAAATTATAGCATAATTTAATTATAGTAAAAAAACGCCCATAAAGTACAATATTTACAAGAAACTTAAAAGCAAATGTTTGTGAAAATATAAATGCAGTAATAAAAAAAATCACTGAGAAAAAAAAACGGTAACAAACTGAGATTATTTTCTTCAAAAGAATAAAAACACTGAAATTATTATATACATTATAACTAAATTCGACGTATCATAGATTCCTAGTAAACAAGGCAGTAACCACCATAAAGATTTTCCCCGAACCAAGCCTCTCTAAAAGCAAATTTTATGTATGAACTCATCGCCGTATGTGCCTTTGAAAGATATTCCATTAAAAGATTCCGCAGAGAGAGCTCATGCCTCATTTTCGTTTCAAGTGTACAGTATGTTTGAGAAAAATTCCTCACTTCAAAACATTCGAGCAAAGCGTATTAGTGGCTTCCATTAATTCAATTTTCGGCGATCGTTAGGCATTTTGAAAGGCAGGGTCAATAAAACTCTCTTGCAGGGGTGTATCCTTCTACTATTTATTCATCATTCTTCCATTAGATAATAAACAAAAGGAAATAAACGTCCCACAAGTGTGGTATAACAGTTCCTATGAAATCGTTGTATTCCTGAAGAAAAAACTTAAGTTATCAAAATAAATTTAATCAGTTAGGCCGTCTACCAAAGCTTGTTATACAACTTGTTTTAGGAAATTCATATAAACGTTTGGAACTAATATATTTAAATCCAATATTCTCATTTATAATACAGTTTTATTAAGATAACGTGCTCTTTTTGAGAACAATTCAAGGACAGTACAACTCTTCCACAAACGAACAATGCGTTTTTTTCCTTATGATTATTCATACTATATACCCGAAAAAAGAACGAATTTGACTCAGGTAAATCAATGAAGAATAGACTGTGGAAATCTGGTGAGGGAGGTGGTAAACGAAAAAAGAGAAGGCATCAAGTCTCCTTAATGACGCCATAAAAGTGTTCATTGAAACTAAATCATTCATAAATTCAATATGTAATAGTAATAAACACGCTGTATGGAAAGGACAACCAAAATACACATGGCCGGTGGAAATTGTTTGCGTTTGTACCAAGTTATAGTTAATTATAATGGATATGATTTTTTCCAATGGGACAAGTCGACAAATGCAAATCCGAATCCATCGTAAGGAAAACACACAATAAATTTATTCAGTTATGTTTTCTGAAAGCCGTAAAGGCGTACGTAGACAGACAACCGCAGGCAGAAAGAGTACTGTAGTCACAAATTCGCCCCCTAAAGGAAAACAGTGTAGTGGGACTCGAAACAGTCATATCTTAATATGACGACAAGCTGCCATTATTTTTTTTTTCAGTTTCCACATCTGATACTTGGTTTGTACCTTTTTTTTTTTTTTCTACACAATAATAAAAGGAATTTCATAGAAAATCGGAGTCTTCCCACTCTCGAAACCTAATTTGTTTTACCTTACGTCTATATCATAAATCAAAAAGTGAAAACACAGTCAGGAGAAAATGAGGTAAACTTGTAGAAGGGATGTAAAGATTTTAAAAGAGGACTGGAGGCTGACGCTAACAACCCATCGAAATTCCTCTGACATTTCCAACGAGTGGAAGATTCTTCGTTCCATTACGTCGTTACTTTTCACTTTTTTTTATTTTTATTTTGTATTCAATCACACTTTATCCAACAAAAAAAAACTGAAATCGCTCCAGTGCTGGGCAAACAACTTGGGCTGGTTTGCTGAATGATCCATTGTCCTCCTGTTGAACTAAATAGGAAGCAGCTGAATGGGAGTTGTATGATTAATTTTGTGATTGCAATATTAAGTATCCACGTAAAATGTGATCTTTTACTCTGGTAATTTATATTTTATCGGTTAATAACAATTATTTTTATACTTAGAACCTCTATTCTTTCTTGAAGCGGTAAGGTATTTATTTGAAGTCTGGGTTGCCAGAAATTAAAATGTTCAAAGCATTTATCCTTAAAACTTTTATGATGAACATTTTTGGTACACATTCCACTTATCCACTTGGAGTATTTGTAATGTTGTGTTACTGTTATTTCCATATTATTTATTTATCGTTATACAAAACACACAAATTAGTAATTCATATCACCATTTTTTACAACTGGCTGATTTTAGAATAAGCCTCTTTATTTGTAATTACTTATTTGATCCAAAAATACTCTCAAAGCATTCCCTGTGTCTGAACACCCTTCCTCCCGGCGTCCATTCTCACTGTAATTTCTTCTCTTGCGCAGCCTCACCGAAAAAAAATCTTCACAGAACGCAGCCATCCGTAGAATAGGAATCGGTAATCTTTTCTTGCTCTGGTTCTATGATGTGTCAGACGACTCTTCGATTCAAGATGAGCACAGCTAAATTTTCGACGCACTGAGCCCGAATATCAATTTCATTGCCTACTGCCACAACACCTCCCAAGAATGTTAGGATTCAAGGGCCTCGAGAGTTCCTGGCGATATATATAAGAAAATATTTCTTCTCGAACTTAGTATTTTATTATTCTCTTGTTATTTTTTATAATTGCTGATAATAAAAAAAATAAGCCTTATATAATTCTAGGGTATTTTCATTACAAAGGCAAGAAACGAGCGACATAAAATTAAATTTATGGAAAGACATGAACATTAAAAGATAGTCTTCTCTGTATTCTTTTGAGTAATTTTGGGTTATATCTTTCAGTATTTATTTCTTTTTTGTAGTGATTAATTATACATAGTTTATGTATAGTTTTTAACTCATGGTTATTATCAGTGTATCACCGATAAAACAATAGATTAAAATCAACAAGACATGAACTACTACTACCATATGGGAGAAAAAACTGCCCTATGTCTCATTTTATTGGTTGAATAAATAACCACATAACATGACTTTGCGGTCAATTTAAAAAAATCCAGTCAGTGTCGAAATGAATCAATAACTAAAATAGCCAACCACCTCCACTATTTAAGGTTCTATAATAGTTGTATTTGTGCACACGTGTGCACACACACACACACAGAGCGAGAGAGAGAGAGAGAGAGAAATAAGACAGCCCCTCTAGAAAGAATGGTTCTGTTGACTTTATTCGATGTATGTTAGGAACAATCGTTTGCCGATTGTTCCCTTGGTGGATTGTTGCCTCCTTTGTTTTTGTGTGTTTTTAATTGCTGGCGAGTTGATGTCTGTTGGATGGCGTCAGACTTCGTTAGTCAGGTTGTGGAGGGCGGAATGACTGGTGGTCCAGGGCAGCAGCGAGTCTAGTTGGGGTAGCAGCAGCAGGTATTCGTACCCGAGGATCAGTCATGGCAGCAGAGCAGCGGAGAGTATTTGAGGACGAGATGGTTGCCGTGTCGGCTCTGTCATGGTCGTTGTTATTGCAGGAGGACGTCAGTATTGCCATAGGAACGAGGTAGTTGTCGTATCGGCTGTCTTGATCGTCCGGCACTGGACTGTGGTCCTCATTTATTTGAGGAAGTGTTCCTGTTTGCTTTGTGCATCGATGTTATGCTGCTCTGCCGTTAATTTAATTGTATTATGCTGCCTGTTTTTTAATGTTGATTGGTTATTATGCTGACTATTTCGAGTTTGTTACTAATTATTATTATGCTCTCCACTGTCATTTATTATACCTTTCATGTATTGCTGTTAGTATGCTGCTTTAGTGTTATTTTGAGCCGTCTGTTTTTGCTCTTAAATTGTTGATTTGTCTATTGACTTAGGAGTTTTGATTGATTTGCCCGTTTTAAGTGTACTTTATGATTATTTCATGTGTTTTCGCCACCCAGAACCTGACTCGACTGTAAATTATGTATATAACTTGTAATAAACTAATATTAAGGTAACTTTTTTTGGTTTTGTTCAGCTCCTCCCTCCTTTGCTTGTCACCTCTCGTCAGTCATTTCAGCCCAAATGCTTGTTTTTTAAAGAACCTGTCGATCTCGAGAGGCGAGATCGTAATGTAATAAGGTCTTTGAAAGTTTTATTAAATTTCGACGTTATAAGACTTCAGACTATCTGTTTATTATGAACAATTTGATTAGGAAATAGCACTGAAATAATGTTGAAGTTTATTCTGAAACTGAGAACGTTTCGCATTTGAAAAATTCAGAATTAGTTCACGAGTCATTACTTGTGCAATGAATTTGCTGTTAACCCGTGGAGTATTTAACTACTCTAGGACTGTTATGGACATTACCGATAAGAATACTCGATGAGGCCTGTATCAGTAGTCAGTAATATAGGTAATTCAAGGTTGTTTTAATTTACTGATCATAAATTATTGTGCACTGTGGGTAAGATTTTTGTCATTTAAGTGGCAGTGACTTTTAATGTTGAAACATTCAAGGTCCCAAGATTGGATAAAAGAGTAACATTAAAAACACACATCAATAAAAACAAGTAAAAAAAAGCGCCGCGGATTTTTCGGCTCAATCGAGTTTTCTGTATGAAACTCTCAGCCACGGCCCATAAAACTCTAAGCTGCGGCCCATGAAACTTTCAATCACGGCCAGGCTGTGGCCAGCGTTGCTGGGACCTTTAGCGGTGCCAGACACACGATCATATTTTACTTTAACCTTAAATAAAATAAAATAACTCTTGAGGCTAGACGGATGCACTTTATGTTTGATGATTGGAGGGTGGATGATTCAACATAACAATTTGCAGCTTTCTAGCCTCAGCGGTTTTCAGGATCTGAGGGCGGACAGAAACAATGCGGACGGACAGGTAAATAGCCATCTCAATGGTTTCCTTTTACAGCAAACTAAAAACTATTAACACTTGTTACCAAATATAGCGGATTTGTGCAAGAAGCAAGATTACATAGTGAGGCTTTAAAACAATATAGCATCCCAGTTGAAACTACGTAGTTTATTTTTATTATTTTTCTTTCCTAACTAAAATAATATAAGCCGTAATAATAATAATAATAATAATAATAATAATAATAATAATAATAATAATAATAATAATAATAATAATAATAAGTTTTAACTAATTGCGTCGGAATTACCAGTCAACTCATGGATCACATTTCAAATTCATACCTTCTTTTATCGTAACTGAGAGGAAGAAATATTTTCGAGAGAAAATGTGCGTTTCTGACTTTCAATATTGAATATTCCTTCTCTTTACTTGGTCAGTGCACATGAGGACATAGACAATGCACTCGTTTGTTGGTATTATTGAGCTTAACAGAGATTCCAATGAGTAGTAATGTCAGAAAATGGGGACCGGAATCATATGCATTCCCCAGTTCGTGTGAAAAAAGAAATCATCGGAAAAGTAATAATATCTTAATTTCTTTCATGAATTTGTATTTTATTTATGAGCACTGATCGTCATATTTAATGTAACGCTTGTTTTCGTGCAGTCTTTATCAATTGCGTTTCTAAGACTCAGGTCCATCGCTATCCATTGGATTCTACAAGATATCCACTTCGTATCTTAGTTATCCTATTCCCCATTTTAAAACTCTCCTTTTTCCAGCTGATCTTCCGGTCTCTCCCATGCTTATCCTTCCTATCAATAAAAAAAAAAAAAACTTTATCGTTGTCCGTTTTCGAGAGGCTATATTATCCTCATTATTTCACAACCATCTGAATAATAAGACAGGTATCCGAGAGGGAGCTCGATACGTTTTAATCCTCTTAACGGATGCGTCCCTACCAGCGTTATGCAAGCAGCAAACAGACATTGTTCGCTATATCGGCATTGCAGCTGCATTTCCAGTACACTAGAAACAGCGCCAAGAGAGACATAATTCGATATAATTCATAGCTCGCACTTATGAATCTTAATCACAAATATTTTCATGTTTCCTAAAAGATTCGGTTTTTGCTTCTGTTGCTTAAAAAAACTGACTGAAATAAGTTTTTTTTTTTTATATTATTTTTCTACTGTTAATTAGTGTATTCAGATGGTTAATTTTATATTCCAAAAACAGATAGCTCATAACAGTACGGACAGTCACCTGATTGCAAGGACATTTCAAGTAACTTTTCACAGCTCTTTTTCACCAGGTAAAACACGTACTCTACCAAGAGTGGCATGACTTTTATAAAATTGCGGTTTGTAGAAATATAAGAATCCATCAAGATTTTCAAATCCATTAATTAAAAACTCAGAAATTATTACAAAAAACTTTGCGTTGGCTTTGCATCCGAATGAAGTCAAGTATCCTGTCTGCTGAATTTTAATGGACACTTTTCTGTCATTCACTGTAACCTTTCAATACAACTAAATTAAGTGTTGTCATTAAGTCACTATAATTAAATCGACAATACGATCATCGTAGTATTTTAAAGGGTTAACACCTAAGGTTGTGTCAGTATCCAAATGTGATTTCATTTAATGAAGCCAGAATAATCCAAAAGATTACTTTTCATCTCAAACGAATAAACATGAATAACCTTTTCGGCACTATTCCCAGTGCAGTTGCTGATAAAGTTACGAGTGCGAAGTATGAATGCATTTACATTTGAGTCTATCTAATTAACAACTGTAATTACCAACATACGATAAAGTGATTGGTAAACTAAGGAGAAATAGTGCGCTATTTCGTTGGTATCACCGACTTTCATGTTTGTTGGAACGCATTGCTTGAGGTCATGTAACACTTCATAGTTGTACTCATCACACCTATGCGGTTTGATATATAATAGAAAGTGGTGCAAAAATAAGCAATTCGAGTCTCTCTCTCTCTCTCTCTCTCTCTCTCTCTCTCTCTCTCTCTCTCTCTCTCTCTCTCTCTCTCTCTCTCTCTCTCTAACAAAAAACACTGCAGTAACAAATGTTCATTAGAGCTAAATCAGGAAGACCTATTTTCAAAGTCATTCAGTTAATTTGGGAAATCTTATTGTCAGCGGCATTCCCCAGCCGTTGTTCCTTCGAAATGAGCTACTTAATTAATGTCCTCAACGCGCTGTAATGAAGCGCTAAGGCCATCGTAAAACTGTTGCAGGATAAATTTTCGGTCGTTGTGGAGTTAAGCATAAGAATTCTTGCTCCATTTTCTTTCCTTACTCGCTATTCCACAACAGAAGAATGATGGACGATTTTAGGACGAAAGCACAGCACTAGGGCAAAGTAAGCAGTTTTGCTTTATAAGAAAGGCAAAAATTTCCAGAATTCGAAGGCCTTATTAATTTTTTTTTTTCTTTTTTGCCAAAAAGGACT
The DNA here is from genome assembly GCA_039081455.1 of Macrobrachium rosenbergii. Taxonomy (NCBI): domain Eukaryota; kingdom Metazoa; phylum Arthropoda; class Malacostraca; order Decapoda; family Palaemonidae; genus Macrobrachium; species Macrobrachium rosenbergii. Next base: position 46,500,764 of record JANJGK010000020.1, on the reverse strand, counting down.
TTTCTTTAAAATTTGGTGTCGTGAATTATTTTGGACATGGCATCTCTCTCTCTCTCTCTCTCTCTCTCTCTCTCTCTCTCTCTCTCTCTCTCACTGACTGACTGATGAAAAGGAGCCCTATTCTAACAACTAAAGCTTATAATGGTCTTATACCCAGCTTTATTTACTTCTCTTTTCTCTCGATATTTATGACTAATTTTATTGGAAATGTTACTTATGATATTTCTACAATGATAATAATGATTAATTACTAAAATAACAGAGGCTAACTAATATTAGAAAGTGATGAATTTTTCCGAATAATTATAATATCTTGCGTAAAATACTTTTCTCTAATATAAATGTCTATAGCACTCTTCACTACTCATGACTATTTGAAAATGAATGTATAATATAATCTCAGGTGTAGTCACCAATAGCCTTTTACTTTACAATCACCTCCAGACATAAAACCAAAGTCTCCGGGAAACTTTCTCTTTCTTTCTCACATCACTATAATACTAACCTTATTGTCAAAACTAGTTCACCCGTTACATTTAACTTCGATCATGCGTTCCCTGAACTAAGGTAATTATGCCCACTCTTTTCCACACACAGTGTCACTGATACAAAAGAGTAGAATTCTTTTCCATTCACTTGATGGGCAATGTATATCAGACAGTCAAATTTTGCACTTCCCTTCGTGAACGCATTGCCCTTTCATGTTTGCCTTCCTTTTCTAATTATTTATCATCCATTGCATAAATCAGAAGAAGAATCATATACAGATGTAGCAAGAAACACACTGTTATACAGATTTAGAAATCACGGTACACATGTCTAAAGTAAATCATAGAGACCAAAAATATCCTTATTTTTTTCCCAAAATAATGAATATTTTTTTGGTGTAATTTGAACACAGGAGTAAAACTCCTGAAATAAAAAGAAAATCAGTAGGCCTCATATACAACTTTTTACAAACAAACACACACAACCCCTAATACATGTATAATGAACATACAAACAATATATAGATGCACATAACTTCTTGACACCATACACGCATATAAACACTAATATATAGAAAGCATATAAAACTTTCATACCAGACACATGCACACATACCTACACACATGTTTGCGGGTCTCTCGTGTGCCTGCAGGTCGTCTCAAGATCGACGACTTCCTCCTAAATCGTACCTGGTCATCGGGTGAACCTCTTAAACTTTCGATCCCTCTTGACTCCAAATTGCTTACGAACGAGTTCCCAAGTTAGTCTAATATGCTGGTCTTTGGAACCAACGGATAGAATCTTCCAATTTCTAGTATTATTTGCTTTGTTTCAGATGTTGTGCCAGGTTTTGTGAATTATTAAAAGAAATAATGAAAGAAAGCAAAAACAAAAAGAATTGAATTTGTTCGATTCAAGATGGCGATAAAATTAAGAAAATGATTGTAATCGTTTTGGGATTGTATATATATATATATATATATATATATATATATATATATATATATATATATATATATATATATATATATATATATATATATATATATATATTAATATATTGATATGTTTCTTTCAACAGAAATTCTGGGTTCGTCCTGAGAGGATGAATATTTTGGAAGTGGTGTTTATTCTTTACACATACTACTGACATTTATTGTGGTCTAGAATAACTACTTTATTTGGTGACCAGAGTGTTAGTCACTAGTATTAGCCGGTTTCGAATTAGTAATCTGAATATTTGTGAATCTGAGTTTGCAAATAAAGTCTGTATATATATGTATATATATATATATATATATATATATATATATATATATATATATATATATATATATATATATATATATATATATATATATATATATATATATATACTTTATTTGCAAAATCAGATTCACAAATATTCAGATTACTAATTCGAAACCAGCTAATACTAGTGACTAACACCCTGGTCACCAAATAAAGTACTTATTCTAGACCACAATAAATGTCAGTAGTATGTGTAAAGAATAAACACCACTTGCAAAATATTCGTCCTCTCAGGACGAACCCAGAATTCCTGTTGAAAGAAACATATCAATATACTAAAACCTGAAATGGTGTCACAAGTCATTCATATTCAAAACATAAAAATGCACAATGGAAACAGAATGGGAGAATGCATCATAGGGAACTAGCAGGACTTCACTGCAGCACAACTAGGTCTTTCCCAAAAAAAATGTCTGGAAAACATATAAGTGTTCATGAGTTATGTACTAACTTTCCTATGACCCAGATAAGGTATCGTCACAGTGGTGGTCTTTAAACACTCACAAGACAACACACACACCAGCTACCAAAACCAAAGTCCTACTAGGAGTCACTGTTCCTCTGATATTACACCATTCGGGAGTGCAACACACATACGCATTCACACAATCATTTCTTCCAGAAATGTGATAACCTCAGGTCAGTGTTCGATCAGGCTGTCTACATGGACTTAAGTCATAACCAAAAAGCTCTCTGCATCCCACTGTGCAAACTTCCCAACTCGACACAATTGCACCTGCAGCGGAAGTGCCACTGACAGGCCAGCACATAGCTCTCCACTGTTGTCCAAAGTCAACCAAGACTTAACAGGAGCTCGGACCACCTACCACTGGGGGCCCCCGCCCAGGTACGATAACTGTCCAATCGAAAGCTCAGTAACGGCCAGCTCCAAAGTCAAAGCAAAACATATGCTCTAGATTCGAAAATTATGTCTCGTATGCATGATTGTTATGCCAATAATCGTTCACTATAGAACGCAACACTTGACATCTTGCATCCTTGATGGTCTAAATATTCTGGAAGACTTGCAACTGTACAAGCCTATGCTCCTCTTCACATCTTGAATTCCTTGTGATCCAACTACACTAAACGGCCTGCAACTGCTCAAGTCCATGCTGAATGCAGTGCCCACGAATCCTTTGCGCCAATCAAATGTCTCTCAGCAACAATGGCAATTTATAAATGTCCTGCCTGGCATCTCTCCAAAAAACCCTGGATCCTCTTATGAAAGTGCAAGCGTAGAACCTTGCAGGCATACCGTAGACGGCCCCCATATCTAACTTGTATCAGTTGAGGCTCATATAAGTCATTCATAAAGCTTTGCTGCGAGGAAGTGGTGTTTAACATGATCTGGTCATGTCGACAGTTAACTCAAAAGGTAACTAGTCTATTCACTATGCCATACTATTACTGAACCATTAAAACTACTAGGGAAAAGGTCATATGTTAAAACTGATGAAAGAATTCTAAGCTGCTAACTGGAATTTCCACAATCACCCACTATCAGGCACACTAACTTTAAGATAATGCCCATACAAATTCTTCCCAGTAAAAAATTATCGGAGAACCATACCAATATACTGAATTCATCAAAGGCAATTCTAAGCATCTGAGAGGTAAAATATCTCATAAAGTCATTAAAGTTTTACCCTAGTTATCAAATACTGTTGATACCTGCTCAATTCTCGGCAAAATAGCAATTGACATATTAGTAATCGCTCCTATGATCATAACAACTACAATTACCAATGGCACAGCCATTTTTCTACTTCTAAAAGAGAACTGAAAAATCTAAACTTGGAAATCATATTAAAGTCTTCCTAATCCTATCCTAAACGCTAACTGATTTGCCCAAACCTGTAACATGGACAGATTCTGTCCGATATACTAATTACCCCTCAAAAAAAACCTGAGTAACAAAACTTTACTCTGTAACTCTATACTCAAAAGTATTGCATCAGACGACTGCTTCACATCATAATATTCTTTCATAATAAGACACGGGCCTAACCTCACTCCCAAAGTCATGAGAATACGAGACTTCAGCATAAAAAACAAATGAAGGCATCGATAAGATACCTGATCTGGAAACGGGAAAGGAAAAAAGAGAAAAAAGAAAAAAGAAATTCATATATTTATAAAACCCTATGGTATTCTGCAATTAATTTCAACTAAGGATAGGAACACATAAGAGAAAAAAACTGAATTCGGACAGCTTAAGATTTGAATAACTCTATGGACCAACAACGTCCTACCCAGTTAAAAAAAACTACAAGTCACGCCCATTTAAAACCCATTAAAAAAAAACAAGGAGAGAGAGAAAAGAAAGAGAAAGAAAAAAAAATGATTATACCCACAGTACAACACAGGAATTACCCCTAAGATTCCCGTTAACCTTTCTTTTTAATTTTAGATATATGTGTCAACCAAGACACCCGTGTTCTCATCTAGGACAACAAATCTATTCCCCTTCTTTACTTCCACAACACGAAAAGGACCCTCAAATTTAGGAACTAGCTTATAGTTGAACTGATTCCTGACATTTATTTTCACAAAAACCCTATCTCCCACGGTAACTTTAACTTTATCTGGCTTTGCATTGCTCCTATTAACCATATCCTGAGTTTTCACCTCAAGATTCCCAGCAAGACACGCATATCTCTCTTTAGCCATGGAAACCAGTGCCCTGATTGTTTCACCACCTGATGGCATAGGCAACAAATCGAATGCACCTGCACTGGGTAACCAAACAGCACCTCATTGGGAGACATTCCAATGGTATTACTAACCATTGTATTGATGCTATGCTGCACCTGCGTAATATATCGATCCCAATTTACACCACTTCCCCCAACAGTCATTCGAAGAGCTTCAATGTCCTTCCTATTTGCCCGTTCACACAGCCCATTAGCTTCTGGTCTCTAGGGAATAATAGTGACCTTCCAAATGCCCATTACATCTGTAAGACACTCCAATGTCTTGTTCACAAATTCTCTTCCATTATCTGTAATGAGAACCTCAGGAATTCCATGACGGCAAATATACCTGTTAACGAATGCGACTGCCACCTCTTCCCCCGTTTTATGCTTCAACAGAAAAATCTCTACGAACCTAGTTAATTCGTCAACAGCCACTAGTAGGTGCCTATGGCCATAACTAGATTCACAGAAATTGCTTAACAGGTCCATATAAATCCTTGAGAATGTCCTACTCAGAACTGGAATTGAACCCAATTTACAAGAAACGACCCATGGCTTACATGCATCACAAACTGAACAACTTCTCACAAAGTCTTCCACTGACGTGAGCACATTCTTCCAAAAGAATTGTCCCCGTATATCCTGATATGTTTTCTCAATCCACAAATACAGACTGCCAGACCTGCAGTGAACAATATCTAGCACCGTAGGTACTAAACTCCTAGGAACAACTATTTGCGTCGTATCACCCTTATCTTCACTGTTCCTCAGTCTGTATCCAATCTTCCTAACTGACAAATTACCCTCTAATTCGAGCCCTGTAAAAGGCAGCTTATACCCCTTCCTAACTAATTCCCCTCTAAGAAATGCTTTTGCATCTCCCAGAATCTCATCTTCATCTTGCTTTGCTTCTACTAAATGTATAGCCTAGTCTATGCAATCTCCAGATACATGACATACATGAGTACCATTTGCATCAGAAAAACTTCTACTTAGGGTGTCTGCTACATTATGTCTACCCTCTATATACCTAAACTTGGCATCAAAATCCCTGATTATCAGGTACCACCGAACTCTTTTTGGGGAAAGATCCATCTTATTAAAATGATCCAACAATGGCTTATGATCCGTCAGAACCTCTACTTGATTGCCCATTAGTAACATTTTAAAATGCACTAAGCTAGACACTATGGCAAAGGCCACTTTGTCTACTACTGACCATAACCGTTCATTACTACCTCGTGTCTTAAACTTCCTACTGTAAAATGCAACTGGATGGAGTCTTCCATTAAACTTCTGCATAACGCATGCCCCTATACCATCGTAACTAGCATCCCTTACCAACGTCAAAGCATGTTCCAGATCAAGAAACTTCAACACTGGGGAATTCACTAAGGCATCCTTAATCTTCTGAAAAGCTACTTGCTGCCCATCTCCCATTCAAATTGCACATCATCCCTCAGGACATCTGTCAAGGGAGATACTAAAACAGAAAAACCCTTCACAAATCTATGGAAAAATCCAGCCATGTCTAAGAATGACCGACTCTGCTTCTTATTCTTGGGAGTAGCAAAATCTACAATTGCCCTAACCTTATCATCATTAACTCTAACATCCTCTTTAGAAATGACATGACCTAAATATGCCATCTGCCTCTTGAGAAAATTACACTTAGCTAACTTTATCTTCAAACCCTCCAACCTAAGCCTCCTAAAAACCTTCCAAAGAACCTCTAAATGTTCTTCTACCGAATCAATGGCAACTAAAATATCGTCCATGTAAAGGAATATGGACTTCCCTAAAAAACCATGCAAAACAGTATTCATCAGCCTAGTAAATGTTATCGAACTGCCTGATAAACCAAACGGCATCCAAGTAAACTCATAATGCCCCTTCAGCAAAGCTACATTCATCCACACACATCTGTCTCGATTTATTCACTACTTTCACTCGAACTTTCACCATAGCAACCATACCAGGACCAAGCACCACATCAACCATCAAAACCCGCTTACAATACTTCTCATCACCCAACACATGTTCAGTATCCACCCGCAGATCCTCACATACACCCGATCCATCCTCATCCACCACACTCACATCCATCCCCTCATAAGGCACAAACACATCAGGTACTCCCACAGTTATACCTCATACCCTTGTATGAACAGAGATTTTCCATCTCCGACATGCTGGATGACCCAGTAACAAAGTATTCCCCAAAGCAGCCCCTCGCATAACCAAAAATGGTTCTGTAAAAGTCCTACCCCTAAGAGACAGATCTACATCTACATATCCCAAAACCGGTAACCTATTTGCTTGAACATCACATACAGTCTCTTTAGCAGGTCTCAAAGATCAGCCGGAAAACATCGATCGGAACAACTCATAAAAATCCTTACATTTATCCCATGCACACATCCTTTGACAACTGACTTCGACCCTGAGGGTTCCCCCCCAGAGTCCTACATCCCAAGAAACACCCATTTAGTTTTCCTTTACGACTGATCGGTCTTTAGACAATGTCCACCAATCACAAGATCCCCTCGAAAAATCCGAGTGAGGACCTTTCTCATCTGAGCTACCAAAATTCTGAAATGCGAGCCTACAATTATAATGTCTCTAAGACAGGCAGGATTGCCAAGGATGACCATAACTCTTACTACTGCCACAATATTTAACACGGAAAAATCTCTTAATGTGTCCCTGCATATTACAATTAAAGCGACAATTGCATGGGGTCCAAGAACGCAAGCCAACCATCGAACTTTGGCTATTCCGAATTTCAACAAAATCCTTCAAACCATGGACTGAATCTCCACACCCTACAAAACCACATGCTGATCTAAGGAATCTCTGATCACTATTTTCTCTCCTCATTTTTACAGGTTCCTTCTTCGTAAATAAATCCATTCACTTATTTTTGGCTGACCCCAAATGCAAAATTTCCCAAGTCCCATGAAAGGACACCTCCTACACAAAAAATAAAAACAGTTTCCCCTGAAAGAAATTCCTATACAGTCAGTAAGAAACACAGAATGTTAATTCCCGTTACTCTAACAATTAATCCTCAAAATCAAAAGAAAGTACTAATCCAACCCACCATTAAATCCAAAGTTACTTAAACCCACAATTAAACCCAACATCAACTAAACCCACAATTAAATACAAGATTAATTAATTAATTAAACCCAAATTAAATTAGAAAATTAGTTAAACCCATAATTAAATTAAACCCCAAAATAAAATTCAAAATTAAATCCAAAGTCATATGAGAAAAAAAAAAAATTGGCAGGCTCAGCGCACAGCTGATTGCAAAGTCAGTCAAGATGACTTTGTGTCTTTAAGGGCAAACAACAACAACAAAAACAAAACACTCACTCTCCCCACAAGTAAAGAGGATGAGAATCTACCATCACATATAGAAAACGGGACACGAGTAGATGGATGAGAGAGAGAGAGAGAGAGAGAGAGAGAGAGAGAGAGAGAGAGAGAGAGAGAGAGAGAGAGAGAGAGAAAGTATTCGTCCCTCAACCCCTCAGTGCAACCTTACTTCCCCTATCACCCCATCCAAGGCTTGTTGAAGCCTACAGAAAAAAACTGAGCGCAAAACCCCGAAGTCGTCAAGGCAAAAGATGGTTGAGTAAGCTCACAGCAACCGCTCCCACTTTACATATATGCATGTATGCCCCAAAATAACACACATATGTGTGTAATTATAAAAATAAGAAAAAACTATTAAAAAACTAGGAATTGCATATGCACTTGCGTAAGAAATGTTTACGCACAGTAATTCAACAAATGTCAAATAAATTACTACCTAATTATCAAAGTCCCCAGAGACAATACAATAATAAAATACTACCTTTATTAAACCTTAAACACTGATGCGAACTGCCGATTGTTATATATAAAAAATAAAAGATATGAGGCACTACCAAAATTAAAGTGCCCTGCCTGGATGGCGCAGATTGCGAGAAACTCCG
>JANJGK010000020.1:46482279-46487279 GCA_039081455.1 Macrobrachium rosenbergii | reverse complement strand
TCAGGCAAATACTGAAGAGAAAAAGTTACAGAAAAGTGGTATTTATACCAGAAGATCCATAGGTCTGCCGTTAAGTCACTCCAGTTGACAATTTCTCTTTCATCTTCTTGATCTCTGGTTGGAGGAAGATTTTATCTATAATATCTGAATCCCACGCACCTCTTCAAAGATTCATGTTGTTTCTTTGTTTAATCAAAGTTGATTCCACCATCTGGCTTTTGAACCGACAATTGCTGCTATAAATTATACGAGACATACTCCAGTTTATTCTGTGATTATGGTTATTTATGTGGTTAAAAACAACTGAGCTCTGTTGTCCGTATCTAACTGAACGTTTATGCTGTACTAATCTTTTGGGGGAGTGATTTGCCTGTGAAACCGATATAAGATTGGTCATAGTCGAGGCAAGAGATTTCGTAAAAACCTGTGACTTTCGGGACTGGTTTTTGTTGGACGTTAATCAGGGATTTGGCTAAGGTATTTTGGGTGGGTAAAAGCAAAAACGGTTAGAGTTTCCAAGTGTCTATGTCAACGTCTTATTCCTGTACTGGTGTGGGTTTTTTATTTTAGTGTTGGGCATCTCTCCGGTCTTGTTAAGGGTGGGGTGGGGTGGGGACGGTAGAAGATAGTGTTTGCTTTGTGGATTGATTTCTCAATTAAATGGTCAGGGCACGTTAAAGATGACCGCTGCTTATGGATTAGTTCAATTTCCTTTTCCAGGAGATCCAGTGAGCAAATCCGTAAGGCTCTTAAGAATAAATTGCTGACTATGCCAATTTTGATAGAGATGTCATTGCAGCTATAAAAACGGATGTATGCCAGAGAGAAAGTTGGTTTTCTGTATAAGGTAAATTTGTATTCTGTCGTGTCTCTGAATATTAAAACGTCAAGATAAGGAATTTTGTTGTCTGCTTCCCATTCAACTTTAGATTTGATGCTAAGTACTAATGCATTTGATTTTGAAAGAAATTCATTGAAATTGCCAAACTTATCCAAAAATGTTAAAATATCTACATATCTCATCCATAGCATGTCTTTAGGTTTTATTGCGTTAATTATTACGGTTTCAAAATATTACATGTATAGATTGGCAAACAGGACTTAAAGGGCTGCCCATGCTGCGCCTGAATTTTTGTTTATAGAATGACTCCTCGAATGAAAAGATGTTATTTGATACACATAATTCAATGAACTTTATTATTTTATCTAGGGCAAGTGGGAAACAATAAAATAAAAGTCCCACACCTGGACAGGATTAAGACGTTCACACAGACACTTGGAAGCTCTAACCTTTTTGCTTTTACCCACCCAAATACCTTAGCTAAATCCCTGATTAACGTCCAACAAAATCCAGTCCCGAAAGTCACAGGTGTTTACGAAATCCCTTGCCTCGACTATGACCAATCTTATATCGGCTTCGCGGGCAAATCACTCCCCTAAAAGATTAATACAGCATAAACGTTCAGTTAGATACGGACAACAGAGCTCAGCTATTTTTAACCACATAAATAACCATAACCACAGAATAAACTAGAATATGTCTCGTATAACTTATAGGAGCAATTGTCGGTTCAAAAGCCAGATGGTGGAATCGGCTTTGATTAAATAAAGAAACACCATGAATTTTCAAGGGGTGCGTGGGATTCAGATATTATAGATAAAATCTTCCTCCAACCAGCGATCAAGAGGATTAAAGAGAAATTGTCAAGTGAAGTGACTTAACGGCAGACCTATGGATCTTCTGGTATAAGTACCGCTTTTCTGTAACTCTTTCTCATTCACTCTTTGCCTGAGGATAAAGACAGTTCGGTCTCTGAAATATAGCTTTTATTTTCCACATTTTGACGTTTCTATGGGCTCCCTTATATTTGATGGAATTCTGCTTTAACAGAAAATATTTCACAGCCGTATGTGTATATGTATATATATATATATATATATATATATATATATATATATATATATATATATATATATATATATATATATATATATATATATATATATATATATATATATATATATATATATATATATATATATATATATATATATATATATATATATATATATATATATATGTGTGTGTGTGTGTGTGTGTGCGTGTGTGTGTGTGTGTGTGTGTGTGTGTTTCACTCCAGTGGGGAGCCCAGTGTATATATTCTATAATGTACAAATGTTTTCCGTTCAGATGTGAGTAATGAATTCCGGAGTTAGCGATTTATAAATAAAGAGGTTGAGTTTCCTGTGGGCACTAGAACTATCGAAAACCCCACCACTACGATATTAGACAACTTGAAAGAGAAATTGCAAACGGGTTTTTCATCCAATATTCTTTGCAATCACCCGGTTGGCATCTAATCTCCGTTCCAGCTATTCGGCAAGTCTAAACCGATCGTGTGCGGACTATTTTTCGAAAAATAATTATTCGAAAAACAATTATTCGAAAGACAATTGTTCGAAATTCAATTATTCGAAAACAATTGTTAGAATGTGTAATTGTTCGAATTCACAACTGATCGAATTACAAGATATTCGAATAAGCAATTCTTCGAAATGAATATTATTCGAATGAGTAGTTTTACGATAAACAACTCAATTGCATTGTTTGTTTTTTAAAAACATTTTTCAAAATACTTAAAAACTTGCTTTGCTAAATAAACCACCGGCAAAACTTTAGTGTTATTTTTTACGTTTTCCTATCTAGAAGAAATCTCTTAGACCTTATGATGGCTGAATTCGTTAAGAGTGAAAAAGGAAAACCAATGTTATTAGTGGATGGACATTTATTTGTTAAAGACAAGAAAATACAAGATAAAACATATTGGAAGTGCCATAAATTTTCAAGTTACTGTAAATGTCGTGCTATAACAGTAAACGAAGATGTTACTATTTCTAAAGAACATAATCATTCAGCTGATCCAGCTGATATAGAAGTGCGAAAATTTATGGAAAAAGTTAAAGACGACGCAAAGCATACACGTGACTCCCCTCATTATATAATTTCAACCGCAGCTTCAAATCTTAGCGAATATGGAGCTCAAGGATTGCCAACTGTAAACAGTATTAAGCATTCGATTAGAAAGGTTCGCGCGAAAGAAAATTGTGGACTATCACACCAAGTGATAGGATGGATATAGTGTTTTCAATCGAATATATGAAGACATTCAAGAATGACGATTTTCTTCTTTTTGACTCGGGCATGGAGGAAGAGAGAATATTAATATTTTCCACACACGCAAATCTTGATGTTTTAACTTCGTGTCAACATTTGTTCTGCGATGGTACTTTCAAAACTGTACCGACACTGTTTGAACAACTTTATACTATACATGGCTCAAAGAATGGGTTTTGTATACCTTTGATTTTTGCGTTGCTGTCTAATAAAAAAGAACAAACTTACGTTAGATTTTTGCGAAGCGTCAAAGAATTGACACGACTATCAAATATTGATTCAATCACTACTGATTTTGAACAGGCCATGATAAATGCTTCCAAGAATGAATTTTCCTCAGTCAAGTTTTATGGTTGTTTTTTCCATCTATGTCAATGTTTATATAGAAAAGTATGCAATGTTGGTTTAAAAATAAAGTATGATACTGACGTAGAGTTTTCAATGAAAATTCGAATGCTATTAGCACCGGCATTTATACCAGAAGAAAGCGTTGTTGAAACTTTTGAACAGTTAGCAGAAAAGGAGCTATCTTCACCCGAATTACTTCCGGTACTAGATTATTTTGAAGATACGTGGCTTGGTCGGCCAGGTAGACGTAATGCGCGCCGTGCACCTTCGTTTGCTATAAATATTTGGTCTTGCTTTGAAAGAGTTAAGAATGATTTCCCAAAGACCAATAACTTGATTGAGGGTTGGCATCGAGCATTTTCTCAGCAAGTCGGCGCTGCTCACCCATCATTATGGAAATTCATCGACGCCCTGAAAAGAGAACAGTCTCTCACTGAATTAAAGTTGCAAAATTAAATAGAGGTGAAGAATGTGAGAGAAGCACCCGGAAATATAAAGAAAGCGCAAAACGTCTCAAGAAAATAGTCGATAGCTTTGAAGAATATGAAGACGTGATCAAGTATCTTCGCACAATAGCCCATAATTTAAGGCTTTAATAAAATGTCTGATTTCCTTTTTATATTGGTAGTATTATTTTAAATTGCTTTTAAAATATTTTTGTTTTGTCATTAATGTGCAAAGACATGTAAATAAAACTTTAATTATTTTAAAATATTTGTTAAATTGCTTTTAAATTGCTTTTAAAATAGTTTTGTATTTGTCATTAATGTGCAAAGACATGTAAAAACTTTAATTATTTTTAAATATTGTTAATTAACATTAATCCTATTTTCCTTTATGGTTAGGTAAAGTATGTTATGAATTCTTTAGAAATGAACTTTAAAAAAACAAACAATGCAATTGAGCTTTTTCTCCTATAACTACTCATTCGAACAATATTCATTTCGAAGAACTGCTTATTCGAATATCTTGTAATTCGATCAGTTGTGAATTCGAACAATTACACATTCTAACAATTGCTTTCGAATAATTGAATTTCGAACAATTGTCTTTCGAATAATTGTTTTTCGAATAATTGTTTTTCGAATAATAGTCACCAAATCAAACCGATCCATGTGCTTAACCCTACATCCGCCGATTATGTTTCATTGAGTTCATCTTGAATGATATTCTTCTTCTTTTCTAAATGGCTATGATATCATTATCGGTAGAAGTATTAACAGGAAAGACACCAAAACTACGAAGATTTCTCCCGTTGTTGCTTTTTTTACGTGTTTGAATTCGTTAACAGTTGTTACTGTAGAAGAGGAGGTTTATTGTTTACGTAATAACAAAAAATATATCCATAACAATGGTATCGTGGTCAAACAAGCTGCCCAAAACAAAAAACAAAAAAAAAAAAAAGGCCGGATTTCATTGCTTCTCTCAGTGTAATAACAAAAATTCCTTTTTAGTTTTTATTAAGAACAAATTTCTT
>JANJGK010000020.1:46467279-46474779 GCA_039081455.1 Macrobrachium rosenbergii | reverse complement strand
TCGGCATCTCCTTGCTTCCAGTAAGGCAGTTGTGTTTGAGCCATCAGGTTGTGTGAGATCATGTAACCCGTCCGCCATCTTGAGAAGGGTTGCCTGTGAGCCATTAGCCGCCATCCTAAAACTTTGTTGTTTTTGTTTACCTGGGTGACATCACAGATAACGTCTGCCTCGTATGCTTGACTTGGCAAATTACTTAGCCTCGCGCATTACCATACTCACAAATCTTAGAAAAAAAAATATACTGCAATTACAGAGAAAACCAGGGATAGGATTTGATGCAACAGATAAAAGAAAGTTAATAATTTAGCCAGGGAATAATTTATTTAGGAAATATAACAAAAGTTCCTTACACAAATATACACTTCCGCAGGGAATTATATAAAAAAAAAAGAACCTCATAATTTAACCTCACTTATCAGCCTAAGAATTAAGAAATTTTATCAAGAATCAAGAAGTGAATGGTAATAGGGAAGGCTAATATTGGCAAGACAGCCCATTACCCAACATAGCCAAAATAAGAAGTATTTAAAAAAGAAAGAAACCTACTATAGCTGATTCACTTAACGTAGATACTTGGGCCTACGAGACGTTTGTCCGGTGGCCTCTAATTGGCTGGTACTGGGAGGTAGGCGGCTCGCTCACTTCATCATTTTTAAGTCTGTAGCTTAGAAAACTAGCAATATGTTTATATTTCTTCATTTACCTCACGTTTTCCACAAGATAGGAAAGTTTTGGTCATACCATAGGATTCGGTACCAATTTTACAACTAAATCGTGATTTCTTGAAATCAGTAAGATAAAACACAAAGGAATTACAATGTGTAAAAGTGAAGAGAGAAGCAGTTAATTCTTTATACCTGTTTTTATTTATCATCGGATTTTGCATCATTCACCCGATCAAGAGTGCCGAGAGATGGTGATCTGCAAACAGTGAGAGCTTTGAGGCTCTGTTGACAGTTGCCAATTAGCGATATGAGAAGTTGCAATTTTGACAATATTTACCGCATTATTATGTCATTGCATTTTGCGTAAATAAATGCATAGAATTCCCATTGTGACTGTCGAACATTTTCACTCTAATATCATATATATCCATATGTTTGGACATATCTGATAAGTAAAAATTAATAATCAGATGGATGAATCTGAATGTGTTGGCCTACACAATTATCAAATGTAACATGTATATAAAGGTATAAACATTCTGATGTAACAGTAGCTCAAACAAATTCTGAAAAAGAATTTTATATTTGTTACACCGCCAATAGACCTTATGGTAAGAAATGAAAAGATGTACTTTCGTTCATTGAATGAACATATAAAAACCATAAGCTTTTGATGTCAATGACCACAGAACCAATCGGCCATAATAATGAACTCATAATTATGTAGGCCTGTTGTTTATCATGTAGCCTACAGCATGCAAATTTCTCACCTAGACTAAATTGAAGCCAACACATCCATATGCATCCATGTGATTATTAATTTTTTCTTATCAGATATGTCCAGACACATGGACATATATGGTATTGGAGTGAAAAAGTTCGACAGTCATAATGGGAATTCTATGCATTTATTTACAGAAAATGTAATGATATAACAATACGGTAAATACTGTCGAAACTGCAAACTTCTCATATCGCTAATTGGCAACTGTCAACGGAGCCTCAAAGCCCTAGCTGTTTGCAGATCACCATCTCTCGGCACTACTGCCAGAGTCAAGAACGAATGCAACATAATAAGGCATATTCTTCATTTTCTCTTCACATATCACGCACATCTCAAATCTGAAAGCACCGGCGTATTCAGGTGAATTTATTGTATTAAAACACAAGTTCTATTTTATCTTGATCGCTTGAATGATGCAATATCCAATAAGTAAATACAAGTATAAAGAATTAAATGCTTCTCTCTTCACTTTTACTCGTAATTCCTTTGTGTTTTATCTTACTGATTTCAGGAAATCATGATTTAGTTGTACAATTAATACAGAATCCTATTGTATGACCAAAGCTTTCCTATCTTCTGCAAAACGTGAGATAAATGAAGAAATATATAGCTTTTTTCTGAGCTACAGACGTAAAAATGATACAGTAAGTGAACCGCCTACCTCCTGGTACCAGCCAATCAGAGGGCGCCAAACAAACGTCTCGTAGGCCCAAGAATGTACTTTAAGTGAGCCAGCTATAGTGCGCATTTACAATTTTCCTTGTTTACTCAGGCAGTGTGAATTTCGCTTGGTGGATACTTTTCTTCTCTCTCTCTCTCTCTCTCTCTCTCTCTCTCTCTCTCTCTCTCTCTCTCTCTCTCTTCCATTTCTTTTATCCATTTGTGTAAGCTTTTATAATAGCTCAGAAGTGTATGTGCACCATCTTCATTGAAAGAACGGGCTGACATAGGAATAATTAATAAAAAAAAGAACCACCTCTGTCCTGCAGATGGATGTGGATAAGTAAAAATTAACCACAGTTATTGAAAACTGTCTGTCATGAGTGGGGCTATTTATCCAGACTCAAGCATAAAAGCCTTCCTCCCTCCTCATGAAAGGAAGTAGCACAGCTAGTACTAGGAACTATTCACCCGCGAGGGCCAAAGCAACCAAAATTGATTTTTCTTTTCCACAGTGCCACTAATCTGAGCACTGTCACAAACTGAAGTGCTCACTTATCTGTTTCTTCTTACCCTCCTTTCTCTCCTACTTATTAAAGTTACACTCTGCTTGGGCAGAGTGCATTTTCCCTTTAATACGATTACGAGTGTTGAATCCTAGGAATGCACTGGCACCATAGTCCCACCATAGACAAAAAGTCCTTTGTGACTACATAAGCTACACCTGTACCTAGAAATACAGAGTGCAATCAGTGTGACCTTTGCACGCCACACTCAGCCACAGTGCCACCTTATTAAAAAAGGTGCCACACCACTGAAGTGCCACCCAAATATGAGGGACACTTCCTCAATTCCAAAGTGCGTCCAAACAACCCAAGCAGACACCCTACCAGAACCATGGGTACAGAACATTACAGAGCCTTCATGGATCTGGGGAAAGAAGCAGGTCTCATGGGACAGGAACTCGCCAAATGGGTGAAGGAACAGCTGGATGACTTGGCCAAGCAAGAGAGGGAAGAAAGAGAGGAACAGAGGAAGTAAGAAGCAGAACAGAGGGAGTATGCTGAAGAACAGAAGAAGTATGCTGAAGAACAGAGGAAGTATGAAGCAGAACAGAGGTGGCTGGAAGATGCTAGAGAAGAGAGGAGAAGACAACACGAATTAACCCTCAAGGAAAGCTCTCAAGCTCTCAAGGAAAGTCAGCTAGCTCTCAAAGAAAAAGAGCTTGCGCTGGAGAAGGCTAGAAGGGAAAATGCTAAAGCTCTGGCTACTCAATAGGCTTCCAACACCACAGCTGCTGCACCAAATACTCCAGTCTTAAGCATTAATTCCCTAGTCCCCAAGAGGACTGAGGAAGAGCCAGAAGCATGGTTGGAGGAAATAGAAACTCTTTTCGATAACTACAACACCACCGAGACAGAGAGGGCCTTAGTGCTTGCACAGCACATGGAGGGAAAAGCTAAGGCAGCCCTCCACTCACTGGAGAAGAGTCAAAGAGGCTACATGGGAGAAGTTTGTAGGGTCATAACGAAAGCCTACAAAATAGCCCCGGAGAAATGGAGACAGATGTTCCGAGGTCTCGCCAAGGAAGCTGGCTAGTCCTGGACTGAATGGGCCTGTCACAAGACCCAGTCTGGTACCCGCTGGTTCACCTCCCTGCCATGCACCACATTCGAGGACCTATTCAATTGAACCATGCTGGAGGATCTTTACCAATGTGTGCCTGGGCCCCTTGCTGTGTACCTAAATGACAAGCAGCCCACCACATTTATGGAAGCCTTCCGTATAGCCGATTCATGGGAAACTTACAACCAGTCCCATAGCACATCTCAAAGGCGCTTAGTGCCACCCGGGTACCTCTCAGGCTCGACTTACCCAAAGAACAGACTGCCTAGCAACCCTACATGCACCCACTGTAAGAAGGTGGGCCACACTGAATCTGATTGCCTCTACAAGTTGGGCAACAATAAGCAGCCTTCTACCAACAACCAGAACTCCTCTCCCTCTACTTCCACTCAACCCTCTCCACCAACAGTCACCATGGATAACTGAGTCCCCACAAAGGCTTTTGCCAGTCCTGTGGTGTTGCCAGCCACTATAGCACTGGACATCCGGACTGCCGAAATCCTGCCCCAGCCACCAAGTTCATCAACTTGATAAGCACCTCGTTCTCCGCGGCCGGGCAGCAGAAGATACTTCACCCCGAGAGGCTGGATACCCAGTCCATCTCGGTGGCACCACTTAATGGCTCTAACTTGCCCACAGCCCTACCAGTCACGGTAGACACTGCAGCCGATGTTAGCCTGACTGCCAGGCCCCAAGTGCCAGCCAGTGCCACAGTTCATGAGAAAACTTGGTGGGAGATGAAATGGGTAGAAGGCCACACCAAAACCATCCCCACAGTCAAGCTCCAGGTCACAACACCTTAGGGCACACTACCTCACCACCTTGGAGTGGTGAGTGGGATCAGGCCCGGAGTGGATTTCCTGTTGGGTTGGGATCTCCTCTGGGGAAGCCCTTCCCCAATGCCACTTCGCAGCCATGCTACCTCCTCAAAGGAGGCCCTGACTGTTGGATCACCAACTCAAAGCACAGCCCCTTTGACTGGCATGCCACTGAAAGAAGAACCACCTTCCACCTGCCAAAGTGGTCAGCGGAAGGGGCACATGCAAAGCAATTACAAGCCTAGTCCTCCCTCTCCACAAAAGGATGGTCAGCAACGAGGTCCTCCCTCTCCACGAAAGGACACTCAAAGGAAGCAGTACCGCTGTAGAGTGTGCAAGGTAACAGGCCGCTCCACTAATTGGGAGGGCTGCCCAAATAAGCAAAGACCAGAGGATGCCCCAATTCAAGACTCTCAAAGAGGCTCTGACCTCCAGCTGTGACAGGAATCTCTGTCTCAGCCAAACTCAAGCCATCCACAAGTTATTGCACCTCTGGACCCTCATCTGGCATGCCTGACCATCAATCTCTGCCAGTGCCACTTGCGAGCTCTGAACCACCACAAGAATTGGGCCCTGTGCCAGATCCAGATCTTGAGACGATCCTACTCCGGGAGATCCAGGACCCATCTGCGCACTAATCTTAGTAACCAGTGAGCCTCCGGCACCCAACACTTCTTCCTCACCAAATCAGTCCCCAGAGGACGAACCCCTGGTGGATCAAACTGATACACTTTCTCTGGAAGACCAGGAACTGGACTCCCCAGATGCAGAGGTTGAGATGGCTCTTGCTCTGGTTGTTACAGAGGCCAGAGTAGGGAGCCCTCCTGTAGCCTCTGAGGTTATCCCTGACTTCGAGCCCGCTAGCCCCTCTGGCCTTTCCCCAGAGTCGGTGCCCTCATCACCTCCTAGGACTGACATAGATAGGCCTTGGAGGAACCCAAAGAAGAAGAAGAAGGGGCGGAAGAGAGCCAAGTAGTTGCAAGAGCCACAAGCTCATCCTGGTACTCGTGCCCTCTTGACACTGTGCCCTTTCCATCTCAGAGTGATCCTGGCTCCTGCCCAGAGGAGGTAGCTAACATGATCTCTGTCTTAGTAACAGCCTAGACCAGATTGAGTAAGTAGTAATAGCAACCATGTCATTGAAACCTTGCAATGAACAGCAGTAACCACGTAAGTATCTCTTGTGAAGCCAATAATCATAACCATTGTGAATAGAGCCACCAAGCTCATGACATACCTGGCATATACCTCAGTTGAGGCAAGCATTTTCCATATAAGGAAAACCCTCATTTAAAGAACTCAGATTATATCTTTGTTTACTCTGATTGCAAATTCTAGTGTAAGACATTGTACAATTGTAAGGGTATTGTAACTTAGCTAGCTCATTATCCTTTACGGTGGTGCTACAGCAGTGTTCCAATAGTTTATGACATAAAAGATACAATTCAATATACTATTAGGTTAGGAGCGAATATCACGGTCCTCAAAGGTAGTGCGTAAATCTCCATGAGCACCTTTAGGAGTCTGTAAAAAGTAAGTGATTAAAGCTTATCCCATTCTAGAGTCAGGTAGATCCTTAGCTACTTGCAATGAAGAGGGCAAAATCTGTTCAGGGTAAAAAAGTAAAGTAACTGAGGAAACAGCTTACTTAGTACAGTCCTTCACGCCCGAAAAGGGTAAGCATTTTAGTTTAGAGGCATATCAGACAGGATAGGTTTTGCTAGGACCCCCCTTAGCTAGATTGTACCTTAAGCTCACTTTTCTAAGACCTTTGTACAGTTGAGTTTTTAGTCATTCTACAAACGATAACTGCACCCACACCAAGTTGGCTTGTGGGAGAAGCTGAGTTCAGTGGCGACCCAAGCTTCCCCCAGCTTCAGAGAGCAGATGCAACATAACTCCCGACCAAACTTAACTTAACTTTGTCTCAGTCTCAATTTAGGAGAAGAATTTGCATCCCAATGGACCAAGGACTTCTGACTCAATTGATGATTGCATTATCTATTCCAACGGTAAGTCTGAAGGTGACAGTTACTCCCAGTTCTCTTTCCCTTCATCTTAAAATCTCATTTTCATGTTTCAAGTTTCCCCCCTCTTAAAACGTCAATGACTAAGCAAATCGTAGTAAAACCATATCCCGTTTATGAAGTTAAATATATTAAGTATACTCATTATTTCCTAGTTGAATTGCATAAATTATCCTCCATGGTGTTAAAGTAATATTCTTGATCTAAGATTCATCTCTTGCAGTCAAGTAATGACAATTGAGGGTGCCTGGGACACTGGAATGGTATCTGGATAGGTCTCTTCCAGGATTGTGCGCGTCTTGGAACCTGGCCACCATCTTGTTTGGAGAAGAATTAGCATCCTTGATACCAAGATCCTCAATTCCCGTGCTTGCAATTGCTTTATAGATGTGACACAAGAGGCCCCAAGCCGTTGTGTTATTCACTCCCTTATGTTGAAACTCTTGTGTCCAAAGTGGGGCGAAGTTGGAGTTGTTAGCTCCCGTAAGAAATCAGTTAATAATATTCGTTGTTGAACTAGTTGTTTGAGTAATGATGTTTATTTAGCTCATGTGTTCTGAATAATGTGCTATGTTCAGTAATCTAGTCTCAACTGGCAACCTAACTTAGTTATGTTAACTTATCTGTCTTTTTTTTAGGTAACTTTCAGCCTTAACTGAGAGTATTATGTGGGTCTTAGGTTAAGCAAGTCAATATAATTTCTTGAAATAGACAATGAAACTCATCAGTCGAATGACACACGTAACAGGATATATATATATATATATATATATATAATATATATATATATATATATATATATATATATATATATATATATATATATGGCGCGGGTTCAAACCCGCAGCTGGCTGATCAGAGAGGTAGACACTTTGCTATCCGTGTAGACATCCCGGGATTATATATGTAATCAACGGATA
>JANJGK010000020.1:46452279-46462279 GCA_039081455.1 Macrobrachium rosenbergii | reverse complement strand
GACTTTGGACGAACTATGTGCTGGTTTGTCAGTGATACTTCCTCTGCAGGAGCATTTGTGTCGACGTTGGAAGTTTGCACAGTTGGATACAGCGAGATGTCTGACGCATGCATTTGTGCTCGCCTGATGATGATCAGGATTTAAGTACATGGAGACAGTGTGAGTGCGTATGTTTGTGGCACTACTTAATGGCATATTAACAGGTGGATAGACTCTTGCAGGGGGACTTCATTTTGAGACTGGGTCTGTTTTGGTTAGTGGTGAAATGTTGGAAGATCGCCACTGGTAAATCTGTTATTTGTAGCCATAGAAAGTGAGTGCCGTAACTCACGAACACTATATCTTTTCCAGAAATTTGGTGGAAAGACCCAATTGTACTGCAGTGAAATTCCATTGTGCATTTTCCTGTCCTATTTTCCATTGTGCATTTATCTGTTTTGAATATGAATGTCTATTAACACCATTTCATGTCTTAATATATTGATATGTTTCTTTCGACAGGAATTCTGGTTACGTCCTGAGAGGACGAATATATTTGGAAGTGGTGTTATTCTTTTACATGCTATATGACATTTATTTTGGTCTAGAACAATTATGACCTTATTACTTTATTTGGTGATCAGGGTGTTAGTCACTAGTATTAGCTGGTGTAGAATCGTTAACCTGAATGTTTGTGAATCAGAATTTCCTCTAGCGATGTTTTTCATTTGTAGGGGATGGAATTCACTCCATTTCATGATCGTAACCTTTGCTGAATCACTTTTGTTAAATTTGCAAATAAAGTCTAGTTTTGTATGTCAGTGTTTAATTCCAGTAGGCCTTTGTTTAAGAACAGATTCAGCAAGAGAAGTCAACTAGAGAGAAGGAATTTGCTGACCCAGGATGAGCCACTGCTACCAGAGACATCTTAGGAAAGTAAGATGATTGATTCTATTCTTAAAACAGATACAGCAATAAAAGATGACCCTATTTGACCTGGGGATAGGGTCATTTAGCACACACACACTCACACACACACACACACACACACACACACACACACACACACACACACACATATATATATATATATATATATATATATATATATATATATATATATATATATATATATATATATATATATATATCTATATCTATATAGTTGTTTGTGTGTGTGTGTGTACTAAGGAACATAGGTAAACCATAAGTAGCCCACTAACCTTTTCCTAATCCCACGAGCTTGTGCAAGTCCACTTTACCTATTAGTAGGAATCGTAATCTCTCCTCATATTTTAAGATAACCCCGAGGATCTTCAGTAGCACAGTAACTCCCATCTTGCGCCCTCTAATCCCTCGTCAAAAGTCTCGTATAATTATCTGACACTTTCTTTATCCTCTTAAGATCAATGTTAAATCACCATACAATAACTATTTAATACTCTTGCTTGCAGAGGTTTAATGGGCTATTAATTTTCGTTTACTAATTTTCTGCCACTCTCATAGAACGATTGCTTTCCTCATAAAAATATTTAATTGCATGCGCAGAAATCTGGAAGTTCTTTGCAGTTTTAAAATTATATTCTAGCCGAATTGCCTATTCAGTTAATGCTTAGGCAATTGCATACACCAGTTGAATAAATTCACGCGTTATCGCTCCCTACGAGTAATTACTCAGCTGTTTCTACCCTTCCGACTTTTAAATATTCCTTATAATATTTGATTAAGAAAATGTTCCTAGCATGACATTTTTTCGCGGTTATTTAAGGTGGAATTTTTGTTTGTGTGTATTTCTTTTTCGTACCAGGCGTTTCTCAAAGGAAAACAGATTTTCCCTTTAAGTACCGGATATTGTGTACTGAGAATAAGAGGCTTTTAAAGTTTTTTAGGGAAAATTAGCTTTTATTTTAGCAAATGTTATTTTATTATTTGATTGGGTGCAATAATAAAGAGTTAGGAGAACTTTACTGGAGTAATAAATAACCTTTGGTCTTTTATGTATATTTCTTAGCCGAGCTTTCACCCTCTACTAAACAAATGAAAGCTCACAGCCAACTTTTGAATAAAGGAATGGAAATCTCACACCTTTATCGGAATCACTTCTAATTAACATGAATCTAGCAGATTTTGTAATTTGCTGAAATCAAAACAATTAGTTCTTTCTTATTCCCTAAATAAGGAAATGACATTTTTCTAATGCTTGAATATAGATAATGAATAAAAGAATTTGAATAAGTAGATATACGCTCCGAAATATGTATAAATGTCACGTAAGCTTACTAATGACAAGTGTTTTTGCCTAACTGAACTGTTAATTGCCCGAGGGCGTTGAAATGATTAAAAAACCATTTAAAGTTTCTTGCACTGAGCTTTACTTTTCTAGGTAAAGTAACTTCCCTCTCTCATATACTTACGATAAACATTAAAGTCGGACATTTTAAAATATCCTCTTTGCTGTCCGTGTAATGATGTTTACTTCGGGGTAATTTCTGAGTTTTATTTCACTTCGGAAGATAGATGCCTTCCCCTTCTCAAGAAGAATTTTTCTTTTGAACTTTCTTAGTTGTGGCCACGTGTGTTTACTCATGGAAATTGCATAGTTTATTAGAACAAACAAAAGTTCCTTCTGCTATGATCCTGGAATTTTCTCTTCTGTTTTTAACTTTAGGTTGAGCTTGAACCATTCTAAGTATAATGAAACGATAAATCTTTGGATAAAGAAAGAAATCATCTCTTTTGTTGCAATAAAAAATCATTGTCTATTAAGTTAGTGATCATACTCTTTAGCAAAAGAGTAAAAAAACTAATCTTCGTCTAATGGACAAGGAAAAATGTTTTTAGTTTTGTTGGTAAGGGAAAATGATGCCGAAAATGATGCCTGTTATTATAAAGATACAATAAAATGAAACTAAAACACCATGTCCATGAAAAATAAAAATCTATTGAGCAAAAAAATAAAAGCTAGAAAGATTGCCTTCCTGTCTGAAACTAGAAGAGGTATTTGTCATGATATAATGTTACCATAATGATTACCTGTCTTTTTTGACGTTCTGTAGGTTGAGTCCACACTGCCGTACAACATGTCATAAATACACGTTGTTAGCAAGCTCATCGCACACACATCACAAACAAGTTGAACAGAAGCCAACGGCTTACTGATAGTTCTAATCTGTGCATTATGCGATTATCCACCATTTGCTGAAAGTTCCCTCTGCACTTTAGGTCGAAGTCGTATTTTTAGCTTGTTAGTGATACATATGTGATAGATTGCCAGCATGTATTTTGAGACATGTTTCACTGTAGTATGGCCAAACCCTTACGTTAATTGAAATACTTACTTTATTGACACTGTGTATTGTATTCCATTTTTTTTCCTGTTTTTAGTCATGATTATAGGTGATTCCTGTTAACGGACATTTTTTTTTAATGTCAAAGCTACTTTCATAGTCTACGAGCTGTTGTTTTAAAATGAATAATTTTCTGTATCCCGAACATGTCCGAACATGTAATATAATTAAAATCTGAAAAAAGACAATAGAGAACGAACAAGCAATCTTTTTCTACAGAAGTATGCCCCATAAGATCTTTTAAAAGTAATGTAACATACGCAATTATAACAACCACTGTTTTGCTATAATATTTACACTTCAGGAGTGAAATTCTGCATCTTCAATCAATACGTACAGATGAAAAAGTAATTGATTCATAAAAAAAAAAAAAAACAGAAGTAGTTCAAGAAGACATATTACTGGCCCCTCATTCCGGTTATAATTATCTAAATATATTGACCCTTTATTAAAAACACTTATCTTACAACTCTGAATTTAGTTCTTCGATGTTTATTGGAAGATTTTACTGATTATGCCATTCATATGAATTATAAAAAAAGTCAACCAATTAATTAATATAATAACATGGTGTTGGAATGAATAAACCTTTTAACTGATTATGACAATAGGGTGGGTCCTGGAAGAGGGAAGAGATATCAGATTACTACTAATTATAACTGCAATTAACAAGTTAAAGGTGCCTGAAGACTAGCTAATTATTAGATTACTTTCAATTATTAGCTTGAAACATATTTAATTAGAAATACTCATTCAATAACTTATGGTCCGCTGCCTAGTTATAATATGTTGGTTGATGACTGGGTTGTCAAGAACGAAATGAAGCCACTAAATCAACTGATACATTCGGATAACATACAACGAACTATTTATTTTCGTATTACCGTAACCATTTCTTCCAGCATTACTGTCCAGCAAAGCAAGCTATAAGAGATCAGAGCTGTTGCCCGTTTCACGAATCATAACAGTGCCTCTGAATCCGCACAAAAAATTATTTTGACCTTCTCTGTGTCCTACACTCCCTTCTCTTCCTCCGCCGTGGCTGTTATATTTATGCAGTTCTTTACCAACGCCCTTTTCATTAGGATGAGAAAAAGTTCGTAATGCCTGACTCAATTGTTACAGTTGAAGGAAACTATTCATATTGGTAATATATTCTATAGCTCCACTTCCTTCCTCATATAAATTTGGTACATAATTTCTGCCTAACTAACAACTCGCAGCTTTGCATGGAACAGGTTGCAAAATCCATGCAGCTCTGCTATCAAGTCAACATGTTCCTTTCAGCTACCTTTTGGTTAGGTCATTTACACGTCTCAAACCATAAAAGACGAAACTGTTCGATATTTACTGTTCAAAGAAAAGCAAGAATGCAACCTCTTTTTACACAAGGTTACAAAGTGCAGCCGAACTTCAAACTTGCACTGTGCTTATGTTTAATGATGTTTATTTTTGTATATTTTGTAAACTTCGTCTAATTACCTGAATCCCTGGGATTTGGGTCGTTTGTTGAATTATTTGATGTTCAAGAAATAGAAGATAAAATAATATCAGTTTTTTGTCGTTCTGCTTTGAATCCACGTTAAAGAAAACTTTAAAGTACTCACCATGTCAACTTGGATCTCCATACAATACATACAGCATGTAACTTTTTTGTACTTCATTTATTCTGGGATCCATATAGTCTTCAAAGTTTCTGTCTTTACTTTGTTGTAGAGGAGTTTCTAATTCTCCTTATTGTAGCAGTTATTTTTATTTGTCATATTATTTTTAGCATTCAAGCTATTTTTTCATCACTGAACATTTCATTTCCTTATTACATAATTCATTGGTTTTGACTTTATAACTCGTGCTGGAATTATTTTTTAGTATATTCCTACCAGTTTTGTATCCTAAACCAGGGCCTATTTTTTTCTTCTTATATGCAATCCCATTTCCTTCCTATGAAACTCATTTATCTCAATGGCATTTCCAGCCGAATTTTCAAATGCCTTTCTCCAAGTTACATTTGTGTATCTTTTCAAGGAATTTTTTTTATTGAAACTGCAATTACGAACTCCATTCGTATTTTAAAAGAAAAAGGAAAAGATATTTATCAGAAGAGAAAGTAAAAGTAAATAAGAAGAATTCAATTACCAGGAAAATAAACTCAAAAGAAAATATCATTTATGTGCTTGGGTATGTCTGAGGGTAACACTGGCAAAGAATATCACATCAGATGGTGAGTTCTGAGCAATACATTCAGCTACGTTTTTAGGGAAACTTTGATGGTGAGGCATTGTTTATAAATATGTTGTATAAGAGTCTCATTGTATGAGTTTTTACAATGAATTTTAATTTTTCATAAGTAACAACTACTCAGATAAAGGAGGTCGACTATATTCTCTCTCTCCTCTCCGTCTTTGTGTGTGCCAAGCGTTTATGAATTCCCAACAAGATCTTCACAATGGATAAACGTCAGTGAGTGCGGGTCTCTGCTTGTCTTATCAGAATCTAATGAGCACTTAAGCTATTTTACTCTCCCTTAAGCGCTTTCATTGGGAACCCAATTAAACATTCTTTGATGCCTCCCACATCAGTATAAGAGCTTTCTTTCATCTTTTATTTCCAAGTTCCTCCGATAATTCAAGAACCTCTTTTGCCAGTCTGCTAATGTTTCTGAACCTCCTGGATTTCGTGTGCGATGTGCTTGACAAGAGTTCACTTTAAAATATTTCCTAATCTTCTGTATATATGAAAGTAGATGTATGTATGTGTGTGTGTGTGTGTGTGTGTATGTTCCTGCATAAATTTGAAATGTATTGAGCAACTTCAACCAAACTTGGTATACATGTGACTTACTATCTGGGAAAGAATACGGTGGGGGTAAGACATCACTGGCACCAAAGGGGGTAACATGCAAAAATAACCAAAAACGACAGATGTTAGTGTCTAATCCATAGTTTTGAGGTCACTGAGATGAATAGGAAGTGAGGTGAGAGGGGGGGGGGTGTGAAAAAAAATGTAAAAAATGACAGATTTTAGTATCTAATCCATAGTTTTCGAGGTCACCGAGATGAATAGTGAAACTCCCGATGCCCTTTAATTCCAAGTTTAGCACCAATAGGCGTGGGGGGTGAGAAGGGAGAAAATATAAAATATCAAAAATGCTAGACAATATAGCTGAAGCAACTATCTTGACAGAGACAGAGTAGAGGGGTGTTGGGAGGAGAAAGAGGGAAAAAGTGAGAGAGAGAGAGAGAGAGAGAGAGAGAGAGAGAGAGAGAGAGAGAGAGAGAGTTTATTGGTTGTCTTTCAGAGTTTTCTCAGGCAGCACCGGGTTGGTCAGTTAGTATGAAATAATGGTGGCATGTCTTGATATATGTAAACACACACACACACACACACACACACACACACACACACACACACACATATATATATATATATATATATATATATATATATATATATATATATATATATATATATATATATATATATATATATATATATATATATATATATATATATATATATATATCCAGAGAAAGACGGACGAAAACCACACATCACTAGGTTGTCTTTTTTATTTTATAACCAACGTTTCGTAATTATCTACAGAATTACATCTACAGGGCTGTGCATGAGAAAAGATAAAAAAAAACAATTATAAGTACAGTCTTAGAATACATTTAAATTATTACAGTAAGAATGAATAACTAAAAATAAAAACACAACCAACCTAGAGGCGAGACAGTAAGGAACTAGATGGAAAGAAACCACCACAGCTAGGAGTTAAGCTAAATATAATTGACCAGCGGATGTATGAGTATTTAAGGATGGTACAAGTTGTTTTATAAATAACGACTTTAAGATTGTTAAATCTTGAGGGTTGGCAGTATGACCGATAACACTAAAATCTTTGTTCTCAACGTAGGTTTTACATTGTTTTGAATGGTTCCTATATTGGAGTGCTCTGGGTTCGAGATTCTGCTACCTGTGCGGAAACTAACTCCCCGATGTGAATCAATGTGCACCTTATGAAGCCTACTGGTGGATTCCATGTAAATCCCTGAAATACATTTAGGGCAAATATATTTATAGATGACACCAGAGGACATATAAGGACACAACTGATACTTTACTTTAAAGAAAGAGGATTTTTGGGAATTAATTTTGCTGATATGGCTGTGAAGTGTTCATGTATAATTTTCGTAAATCTTTTTTTAAAAACCGACATTGAGGGCAAAGATTTGTGTCATCGGTTATACTGCCAACCCTCAAGATTTAACAATCTCAGTGTCGTTATTTACAAAACAACTTGTACCATCCTTAAATACTCATACATTCGCTGGTCAATTGTATTTAGCTTAACTCCTAGCTGTGGTGGTTTCTTTCCATCTAGTTCCTTACTGTCTCGCCTCTAGGTTGGTTGTGTTTTTATTTTTATTAATTTCATTCTTACTGTAATATTTTAAATGTATTCTAACATTGTACTTATAATTGTTTTTTTTTCCTCATGCATAGCCCTGAAGATTTAATTCTGTAAATAATTACGAAACGTTGGTTATAAAATTAAAAAGACAGTCTAGTGATGTGTGGTTTCCGTCTGTCTTCCTCTGCATATGTTTCCTGGGATATTTCCCTGTATCACTATATATATATATATATATATATATATATATATATATATATATATATATATATATATATATATATATATATATATATATATATATATATATATATATATATATATATATATATATATATATATATATATACATATACATATATATATATATATATATATATATATATATATATATATATATATATATATATATATATATATATATATATATATATATATATATATATATATATATATATATATATATATATATATATATATATATATATATATGTATATATATATACATATATACATATATATATATATATATATATATATATATATATATATATATATATATATATATATATATATATATATATATATATATATATATATATATATATATATATATACTGTATATAAGCGAATCCCACAGGAAAAAGACAGGCAGAGGTTCATTACCAAGCGCTTTCACGTTTATTGACGCATCGTCGGGGCACAAATGACACACAAATATAAAGAAGGTTACAAAGTAAACAAAAAGAACAAGAATAACAGATGGTCAGTTGACAAAGGGTAATAAACAGAAAGTTAATCCAGGATAATCCGGGATTGAGCTGTCACAAACTGAACCTAAGATCCAACAAAAAGAAATACTAAAGTTTAGGCTTACAAAATCCAAAAACATGTTTAACCTTGAAGATCAGATGGTTAATTGCCAGGGGTTAAAAAGAAAATGTTAATCCACGGCAAATCCGGGATCACGTGGTCACAAACTAATCCAAATATATACATAACCAAAAGGCAAATGGAATCTTACCCATTCAAATTGCACAAACATGTATAATAATTAATATTAATTTTGCTTATATTTATCAACAACTTTTTTAATTATTAAAGCATCAAGTTTAAATAAACCAAGACTTAAATTTAGAACACTTTCATTATTTGACTTAATAAAACAAGATTCGATGATATTCCTTTTAACTGTGTCATTGCACGGGACTAAAGGTCATGTTTTACTCCAGTTAATAGGATGATCTAAATCTCTCATATGTAAGAATAATGCATTCGATATTTGGCCAATTCTCACAGAATTTTGGTGTTGTTTGATTCGTTGTGAGAGTGGTTTTCCAGTTTGTCTATAATATATTTTATCACATTTTTTTTACAAAGAATTTCATAAATGCAGCCAGAAACATCTTTAGGAGAATTTTTTATCACTAAACTATTAACATTAAAATTACTGAAAACAACATTTATGTTGAAAAGCTTTAAAATTCTAGGAATTTGTAAAAACCTTTCATCATATGGTAATTTGAGAATATTACGCTTGCTGAATTGAAGTTTGTTATTAGTTAAATAAAACTTGATCCTTTAATATCAAAAGAAATTTGTAAATTTTTTTAATTTTAATGCAGGCAGTAGAGATGTATAAATATAGGATTATCATATTTGTAAACACAGTGCAGGGGCAGTAGTGCTAATGAGTTTCCAAACTCCGCCTCCCTGACACCTGTCAGATGTGGATCTGAGGTTGCCTGAGGTCGGTATGTTTATCAGTATTGTCCCCTGAGAGTATATTGTGATTTTTAGCCAAATGAGTTTTGAAGGCCACTCCTACCTCGACACCGGCTGCTGGATGGATACGTAGTCTCTAATGGTTGTGTATGTTCGTCAGTACTGTTCCTGTAGTATATATATTTGTGACTTCTTATATGCTACATCAGTCCTTCGTCAGTGGCTTGGAAATAAAGTCGAAACCGGTCAGGACCTACACACAGTCTCTTATTTTTCACCTGTGGTAATGTGTGATTATATATATATATATATATATATATATATATATATATATATATATATATATATATATATATATATATATATATATATATATATATATATATATATATATATATATATATATATATATATATATATATATATATATATATATATATATGAATTCACCCTAACACAAGATTTCTACATCCACACCTACCGTGGAAAAAGTTAGCCGTATGGTAGATAAGGAAATAGAAACTATCAGTGT
>JANJGK010000020.1:46437279-46447279 GCA_039081455.1 Macrobrachium rosenbergii | reverse complement strand
AGAGTGTGCAAAAAACAAGAAAGACCATCATATTCTGTACCTTCAATTCCTTTCACTATATTTGCTCCATTATCTCTGGTAAAAAGATGAATTTTATAATCTGGGATGCCAAAATCCTGAACTACTTCATTAATCATATTAGTAATATGAATTGTAGTGTATGAAACTAAAAAATAACCATACCTGTACTGCACATGTTAAAATAGTACCCAACTCCAACAGAATGGCAATGACTCATTGCTGACAGAGGTATACATAACCATAGCTAATTAAAATTAGAATTACAATAATAAATTGTTAAATACACTGTAAAGTATTAAGATACCATCTGTTTTTGAAAGATAAACAATGAACCTATATTCAATGATAAGCCTATATATAGTTTGTTTGGTGGGGTTTGTTAAAATATACATTTTACGAAGCCTAGGAGGATTTTAAATTTCTATACTAATGACAAAAAAATCGGCTGGTATCGGCCAGAAATTCATCGATACCGATACCAATACCACAAAAACTAGCCGATACCACCGATACCGATACCTTGGCACATCCCTAATATATATATATATATATATATATATATATATATATATATATATATATATATATATATATATATATATATATATATATATATGTGTGTGTGTGTGTGTGTGTGTGTGTGTGTGTGTGGATGTATATATATACATATGTATATACACACACACACACACACACACACACACACACACACACACACACACACACACACATATATATATATATATATATATATATATATATATATATATATATATATATATATATATATATATATATATATATATATATATATATATATATATATATAGTGCGTGTGTGTATGTGAGGAAGAGAGAGAGGGAGAGGGAGAGGGAAAATGTTAATGGACCTGGCTATTGAATTGGAATAAATTTCAGCCCTCGAGTGTATCTGAACTCTCATACATAAGGTCCTTTGAATTACAAGCACACAGCGTTATCGATCATACCATGAGACAAAAAAAAATCTTCCAGCATGGTAGTCAGTGCTATGTTGTTTCCTAATATGTTTACAGAAAATGGGTGATAGTCAAAAATAATTTTTTCCCGTATACATGTGAATTCTAACGATTTTTTCAAATAAAAAAGAGAATTAATTTCCTCCATCTGTATCTGTGTGCGGGAGGTTATACAATCAAATACATGCACAACACACACTAATATATACCTTATTTGCACACATATGATATACATATATATGTCTAAAAATAGCATGCATCAACAGTGTGATTGATTGGAGATAGTACCCAATTGTATCTTTGTTATCTACTATGACAGGTTAATCGGATTTCATCCATACTGGGAAAATTTCATATATTTTTTCTCGTTGATATAAAAAGTAAACTGTCATTCAGTTTTAGTCATTCATGATAAACAGTGGTATGTTTACTATTAGTCAAGTATTGAAAAATAACTCAGTACTTCTTGAAAACATAAAGTAACATTAGCACTAATAGATGTTTTCCAGGTTGATTTGATATTATTATGTTTACTAAAACTGGCGTCACAAACATTTTCACGGCAACCACTAGACCTTCACGCTGTTATTTACACAGAGGAGACATTTTTGAAAATCGGTGTAGCCCTCCTAGGAATTGTCTACTACTTTATCACCTGTCAGGCGTGTGGCAAAAGTGTAATGAGTCCCTGACGGACACCGAGCTTCTGATCTTGAATGACAGTGAAGGCTTCGTATTTAAAGGGTATCGTCCTTCTGTAATAGAGAGGTTGCAAAGATTTAGCTTTTCTGAGCCGTGCAAAAAAGATAAATAGGCAAGTATATATATATATATATATATATATATATATATATATATATATATATATATATATATATATATATATATATATATATATATATATATATATATATATATATATATATATATATATATATATATATATATATATATATATATATATATATATATATATATATATATATATATATATATATATATATATATTTATATGTTTCCTGGTGCAGGTGGATCTTATGACTCCACAATTATTACTTTACTCGAAAATGGCCTTGTAAGATACCCAGGACATATAAAACACAAACAAAAAAAAGAAGTACACGGAGCGGAGGGCTCTTCACTAGGGGAAGTGCGTGAAACACGTGGATATAAAAATAGTTATATTTGATAGCACACAAAGGTCAAAGGGAAAATTAACTGAAAACACAGTAAATTACTGCCGTAGAAGTCCTCCCGAAGGGGGGGGAGCTTGGGAATGCCAGGAACACGGACCAAGGATAATTCTGCTACAGGCGTCTTTCTGAAACGATATTTGGACCCACGTTACACATCTAATGCTGGAATTTGGGGGTTGAATTTCTCGGGGGTGCACTGAAGGCGCCAAGGA
Source organism: Macrobrachium rosenbergii (assembly GCA_039081455.1). Lineage (NCBI taxonomy): Eukaryota > Metazoa > Arthropoda > Malacostraca > Decapoda > Palaemonidae > Macrobrachium > Macrobrachium rosenbergii. Next base: position 46,444,853 of record JANJGK010000020.1, on the reverse strand, counting down.
CTCCCCGAGGCGTTACTTGTGACTCAGAGGAAAGAAGCTGTGAACACGTGGGCCTGGCTTGAACCAAGGAATATCAGGGAACACAAAGTTATAGGCCCAGAGATTAATAAATGCAAAAGGGCTAAGTAATCGTGACTAGCAACTCGTTTTGGGTACATTACCACATTTGTAGGGGCGTAGGGATGCCGACGTCTTCTGCCGAGAGCCACGTGTGGGAGCGTGGACAAATGGTAGCCTCCCTCTCCAAGGTATTTCTTCAAGTCGTAGATTGGGGCGGAAAAGGGCGCCCTTGGGATGATGAAAAGGCCGCCGTTTAATGTCAGCTCGCGTGTGGGAGACTTGCAATCCCCCTTGCAGTCTTCTAAGGCCACGTGGAATGGAACACGGGGCACACAGGGCGGCGATGGGATCCACGTGGCGGCGAGCGGAAGAGGAGGGCAGGGGCAACGGCCTGCAGAGACTTAACTTGTTCTCGGCTTAAACTAGCGACCGCGTGTGAGAGAGAGCTGTCCTGGCCCTGACCTTTTATTGCTTCTGGACAGGGGTAGGGGGGGGGGCGATGTCCTGACCCAGGTCGACGACACGACTATATCATAGAAAACGATTTTCATTCCCTGTACCAAAGAAAACAGTGCAAAGCCAGATTACTGTCCCCAAACTATTATATTCTCTGAGCCCCTATACCCCGACCTTCAAAGGTTCAAACCAACCCAAAGCAGGAAAGGAGAACAGTTTCCTAGCGTATTTTGGCGCTACTCTTTACAGCTCCCCTGGCAAGATAATATTCACACCTATAAACGGGTGCAAATATTGACAACAGCAAAAATGAGCGAAGAAAACGTTCGACATTATTCTATCTTTTGCTTTGCTACAACCTTTACTTTACTTTATTTGTAAAACTCTGATGCCACACTAATCAATAACAAACTGAAGGTTTACTTTAGGAGCAGAGTGCAATTTAGAATATACAATAAAAGGGTGAACTTGTTTGCAAATTAATTATTGCTCAAATACTTCCTAAGTACTGTTTCTACCCATTCTTTATTCGATTTACTTTACTGGGGTAATAAGGCGCTCAAAAGAAAATAAACAAAGAACACTTCAAAATTTCAAAATAACAACAACAAAATAAAACATACAAGGCAGAATTTAAAAGGAAACAAATGTAAACCCACTGATTCCTTAATGATATCCTGGAATTACAGGCATGCTATTAGTTGTGCCTTGAAGAGGCGGCATTCGTGACAATACATTGTAGGTATTAAATAATATCCCCTTTACCAAAATTGTAATAATAGAATTCAATTCTTCTTTTCAATCGACCTCCAATTGTTCACAAGCTCGACGAGCATAACTAATATTTCCCACGAACGCTAATCTGAAGGGACAAGAACTTGACAGCTGTGAGGCAGAGAGATTATTCGCAGGTTTTAATTCGCCAACTTAAAAGACGCTAAATTTTTACGTCTGCAGCTTACAACTCGGGTGTAAGCTATAAATAGACTACTCGACTTATAAATGGGAGGATAAACAAATGAAGGGGAAAATGGACAGGGCTAACATTCTCCACAGGAATAAATCAACAAAAAAAAAATGTAAATAAAAAAAAAAAGAAACTACACAGAACAACAACGAAGGATATTACTTCATACTAAAGGGCGGGCCGCACCGCGGTGATTAAAAAGGCAACGTTAAAATTCGTAAGGGCAGGAGTCTTGTGACTTGAGATTCGTTAAAGAAAATGAGAAAAGATTAAATGCAAAAGTAAATAATATACGTAGAAAATAAAGGATAACAGAATGAGGTATTTATGATTTACTTCTTTATCTAACTTCCGTCGCCAACAGACGACGGTCAGAGCTAACTCTCAGCCCAAGGGCGGGGAAAAGAAACCCAAAGGGTGCGACCCCTTCAGGAAGAGTTGACACGCCTGCCTTATGCCAAAGGACGGGCGTAAGGGCGTGCCACTTCCCACTCTGTCTCTCTTACTGCTTCAAAATAAAATAATTAGTGCATTTTAAAAGGGGAGGATATCCCATATGTTAACTGCCGCTTGCGGTGGTAAGTAAGGGAAAGTGTGAAGGAAAGATCGATAGAGAAGGATGAGGGATAGAAATTCCAAAGGAAAGGAAGAAAATAGCGGAAGCCCTTGACATCCTCTCCTGGATGAAAGGTGCCAAGACATTCAAAGTTGAAGAAGGGGGTCCTATGCCAAGTTTGCACAGGGGCCAGAAGAGCTCGGGGCTCCTTGTGGACTACCTGCGATCGCCCACACCCGTGGTAACTCCGCCGCGAACCTCTCCTCCTTGGACCGTTGTCCTTGGCCGGGGAATCGGAGGGCCCGAGACCAAAGGGCGGCAAGGGGTGCCATCTGGGTCAGCTGCTGCGACAACTGACCCAGGAATTTTGTTCGCTATCTCGGACATTAACCGGCGCAGATCGCAGAGTTCATCGGCCCAGGAAGGCGGGGCAGAATCATGACTCGCGGAGGAATCTGCGGCGGGCGGCGAGAGAGAGGGGACGGCCGGAGGGGGCGGGGTCGACTTGCTTGCAGGGGTGACCAGCTCAGGCACTGACATTGGCACTGGCGCTGATGGCGATGTGGTGGTGGTCTCGTCTGTCTGGACGGACGGAGACTGGCACTGCTCAGTGCGCCTAAGGGGCACTGGCAGAGGAGTTGAAGGCTGAGATTCTCCTGAAGGGAGATCTGGCTGAGGCCTCGGCACTGGCACTGATGCCGTGCCGGGCACTGGACACGGATTTGGATGATTTATTGGGGAATGGGGACCCCGTAATGATTGTGGCTTGAAAGGGGACGCAAAGTCTTGGCCCAGGATGACGTCATAGCCTCCTGGAATGTATTTCGCTATGGCGAGACGAAGGGTCCTGGCTCTGTGGGGTCGGGTGACCCTCAGTTGGACCGTAGGGAGGGTCATTTTAAAATCGTTAATGCCCTCAATGGTGACGAGCTTGCGTCGGTCTATTATAGCTCCATAGGGAACTTTGTCCCTCCTTATGAGGGAAATTTGCGCGCCAGAGTCGTCAAATGCCTTGACCTGGCGTGCGGAGTGTTTACCTCGAGGAGGTGCCACATAGATGGGACCCTCGGCAGGAGGGCCTAAGGACTCGGGATTCGTTACTGCCAGGGCGACGGCGGGAGTTCCTGCCTTATTATTTCTAGGGCATTTTGCCCATGAGGAAGAGTGGCCATAAACCTTGCACGCCGTGCAAAAGGTTTGGCTGAAATCTCTTCGCACTGCCCCGGCAGAGGGCGCAGGCGACTTATTAGGGGGCTGTAAGGGGGAGAGAGACGCGGGTGGTTTACTGCCACATTGCTCCTTGGCATGCCCGATCTTTTTACAGAACCCGCACACAACGGGCTTCAGTGATTGCCCATTCTTCGGCGGAGGGGCACCCGAAAGGAAGGCAGGTGGAGTAATTTTGCGCTGGAGGGAGCTCTCCTGGGGGTGATGAGTATCCCAGGAGTCGGCGATGCGACAGCATTCCACCAACGTCGTAGGCTCCCTCTCGGCGACATGCGTGGCGAGGGCCAGAGGGGTGTAGAGTAGAAAGTGCTCTATTTTTATCTGTTCGATTGCCTCGTTGAGGGTCGTAACCCCCACGGACTCGAACCATTTGGCACGGGCACGCTCGGACTGGTAGCCCCAGTCTGCCCAGGTCTGGTTGGCTTCTTTCACTTGCCCTCGCCAGCGCCTCCTCCAGCGTTCAGGGGTTATCTTGTACGCCTTTGCGATAGTCTGGCGTACGACCCCCCAATTTTCCTGCTCCTCCGGCGGGAGGGCTTTGTAGGCAATCAAGGCCTTCCCTCCAAGGAACTTGCCCAACACCAGGGAGAGTTCGGCTGCACTCAGGGGGCAGGCCTTTAAAACTGTCTCGGCGCTGTCGAGCCACACCTCGGGCTCGGCCTCCGTCCACTTCGGCAGGCAGGCGAGAGCCTGGCTGAAGGCACTCATCCCCTGGGGGGCAGGGGGAGGCGAAGGGCCACTCTGTTGCAGCATGGCGAGTTCATGGGCACGCTGCTTGTCCCTTTCCTGTCTCTCTGCTGCTTCTCGTCTCTCCTGAGCCTGTCTTTCTGCTTCTCGTTCCTGCCGTGCGGCTTCTTCTCGCCTCTCCTGAGCCTGTCGTTCTGCCTGTATGGCGTCCATCCTCTCCTGTACCCAGTCTCTTAGTTCTCTCCCGGAAAGGCCGAGTTCCTTCCCTGAGGACATGAAGAACTTGAAATCCTCGCTCTGCTGAGACCGTGTCGACATTTTGCAGGCGGGAGAGGACGCTAGTAGCACACAGAATTAATTTTCCCGAGCTGTGGGAATCTTGGACCCTTTTCCAAAGGACGTATGATTGGTCTCCCGATTTACCGACGGAGCGGGCTGATTGGGGACAATGGGTTAGCAATGATTGGTCTCCCGATTTACCGACGGAGCGGGCTGATTAGGGACGATGAGTAACAATGATTGGTCTCCCGTTTTACCGACGGAGCGGGTTGATTGGGGACGATGGATTAGCAATGATTGGTCTCCCGGTTTACCGACGAAGCGGGCTGATTGGGGACGATGAATTAGCAATGATTGGTCTCCCAGTTTACCGACGAAGCGGGCTGATTGGGGATGATGAATTAGCAATGATTGGTCTCCCGGTTTACCGACGAAGCGGGCTGATTGGGGACGATGAATTAGCAATGATTGGTCTCCCGATTTACCGACGGAGTGGGCTGATTGGGGACGATGAATTAGCAATGATTGGTCTCCCGGTTTACCGACGAAGCGGGCTGATTGGGGACGATGAATTAGCAATGATAGGTCTCCCGGTTTACCGACGAAGCGGGCTGATTGGGGACGATGAATTAGCGATGATTGGTCTCCCGATTTACCGACGGAGCGGGCTGATTGGGGACGATGAATTAGCAATGATTGGTCTCCCGATTTACCGACGAAGCGGGCTGATTGGGGGACGATGAATTAGCGATGATTGGTCTCCCGATTTACCAACGGAGCGGGCTGATTGGGGACGAGGATTAGCAATGATTGGTCTCCCGATTTACCGACGAAGCGGGCTGATTGGGGACGATGAGTTAGCAATGATTGGTCTCCCGATTTACCGACGAAGCGGGCTGATTTGGGGACAATGAGTTAGCAATGATTGGTCTCCCTATTTACCGACGACACAGATTTATTGGGGACAAGAATAGAATATATAGGCGCCCGGGAATTTCCGCACAGACGACGTCTGATCAGCGAGGGCGCTAGTTTTAATGACTTATGGGAGAAGTGTTATTCTCAAGGGCAATTAGGTGGGTGGCCATCCCACATTCACAACAGATAGGCAACACACGCAGCCGTAGTAAAAGCACAAAACAAACACACAAAAAAAACTGAACAACACAGAACATATAATGTCAGACCCCCAATAATGCAAAACAATTTGGTAGAGCGAAGCAAATCAAACAAACAAATGTTTTCCTAACTGGGCCATGGAATGGACGGTCAAGGCCGTCTGCGCCAAATGAATGAACGATGTAAACACCCGGGGACTTCCCCGAACTGAGACAACGGTTGTTGACCCTTTTCGTCCTGGGCGTATAATATACGCTTTCGCTCCTATTTCTAAAACGAGAGAGAGAGAGAGGGTAAAAATGCGTCAGCAATGCTAATCTGACTTTCGAACACGTGGTTGACGTCGAGGTCTCGCGCCTATATCTAATGATTCGGTTTCGAAATCACTCGTTTCTACAGGAGGAATATGCGCACTATTCCTTTAATGATTTATCACCTGTATAACCTAATTGAATGGCATGCAAGCCGCGTGCAAAGGCTTCCAAAGCTAAGATTTCGGCGATTCTCTCTCTCGTTTTCCTCGGACATGCGCCCTACTATAAAAAAAAATTCCTAGGACTAGTCACGTTTTCTACAGCGTCCTACGCTAAATAAACACAGTTTACTTACGCAGAATTTCCTTGGCCTGTTGCGCTGGCTTTTCAAAGGTTCGTAATCTGTCTCGTATCCAGCTTAGCTGAGCTAATTGCTGATTTCACAAATTGCAACACAAACAACAAAGGGGAAGAGGGGGGGGGGATGCAATCATTACGAGAATCACTGGTCAGGTCGCCATTTTTATATGTTTCCTGGTGCAGGTGGATCTTATGACTCCACAATTATTACTTTACTCGAAAATGGCCTTGTAAGATACCCAGGACATATAAAACACAAACAAAAAAAAGAAGTACACGGAGCGGAGGGCTCTTCACTAGGGGAAGTGCGTGAAACACGTGGATATAAAAATAGTTATATTTGATAGCACACAAAGGTCAAAGGGAAAATTAACTGAAAACACGGTAAATTACTGCCGTAGAAGTCCTCCCGAAGGGGGGGGAGCTTGGGAATGCCAGGAACACGGACCAAGGATAATTCTGCTACAGGCGTCTTTCTGAAACGATATTTGGACCCACGTTACACATCTAATGCTGGAATTTGGGGGTTGAATTACTCGGGGGTGCACTGAAGGCACCAAGGACTCCCCGAGGCGTTACTTGTGACTCAGAGGAAAGAAGCTGTGAACACGTGGGCCTGGCTTGAACCAAGGAATATCAGGGAACACAAAGTTATAGGCCCAGAGATTAATAAATGCAAAAGGGCTAAGTAATCGTGACTAGCAACTTGTTTTGGGTACATTACCACATTTGTAGGGGCGTAGGGATGCCGACGTCTTCTGCCGAGAGCCACGTGTGGGAGCGTGGACAAATGGTAGCCTCCCTCTCCAAGGTATTTCTTCAAGTCGTAGATTGGGGCGGAAAAGGGCGCCCTTGGGATGATGAAAAGGCCGCCGTTTAATGTCAGCTCGCGTGTGGGAGACTTGCAATCCCCCTTGCAGTCTTCTAAGGCCACGTGGAATGGAACACGGGGCACACAGGGCGGCGATGGGATCCACGTGGCGGCGAGCGGAAGAGGAGGGCAGGGGCAACGGCCTGCAGAGACTTAACTTGTTCTCGGCTTAAACTAGCGACCGCGTGTGAGAGAGAGCTGTCCTGGCCCTGACCTTTTATTGCTTCTGGACAGGGGTAGGGGGGGGGGGCGATGTCCTGACCCAGGTCGACGACACGACTATATCATAGAAAACGATTTTCTTTCCCTGTACCAAAGAAAACAGTGCAAAGCCAGATTACTGTCCCCAAACTATTATATTCTCTGAGCCCCTATACCCCGACCTTCAAAGGTTCAAACCAACCCAAAGCAGGAAAGGAGAACAGTTTCCTAGCGTATTTTGGCGCTACTCTTTACAATATATATATATATATATATATATATATATATATATATATATATATATATATATATATATATATATATATATATATATATATATATATATATATATATATATATATATATATATATATATATATATATATATATATATATATATATATATATATATATATATATATATATACATACTTGTCTGCGTACAGGCTATTTTGTCTGATAATTAAATAAGAGAAAAATATCACCTTGGAAAAGAAACCACGGCTAGCCTTTGCCATCTTAACCCCATCTAACATT
>JANJGK010000020.1:46434573-46437179 GCA_039081455.1 Macrobrachium rosenbergii | reverse complement strand
TGCAAGAGGTAATCTCATAGTCACAAAACCATTAGTCACCAAAATCATATGTAAGACCATTGTGCCCCCTATAAAAGAAATCACCTATTGCCTCAAAATCATAACAAACTCATATACGGGTTGATATAGTATATATCATAAACTTTACCCAAAACTTGTCCTCTGCTGCAATTTGTATATCAGCTGATTTCCCATTGCCTCTCTCAACCATTTCTCGTGTCCTTCACTTGAGATTATTACTGAGACGTGCGTGTCACTCTTTTACCATAGAGATCAACGACCTAAGCTAACCACATCATCACCACAAGCATGTACGGGCAACAAATCAAGCGCACCTCGCGCCCGGCAACCAAACAATTCTTCGAACGGAGACATCTAAATAGACTCACTGACCATAGTGTTAATGCTATGATGGATCTTATCTATATACCAGTACCAATGTATATCATTGCCACCCACAGTGGTTCTAAGAGTTTCAAGCAATTTCCTATTAGCTCGTTCTCATGACCCATTAGCTTCTGGTCTATATGTAAGGATCATTACTTTCTGTATCCCCATAACTTCCACCAGACACTCTAAAGTCTTATTCACAAATTCCTACCACACTCTGTAATCAGTACCTCAGGCACCTCTTAACGACAAACTAACCCATTGAAAATGCAACAGCCACTTCTGCCGTTTTATGATTTAGAGGAAAAATTTCTACCACCCTTATCAGTTCATCTACCACCACTAATAAATACCTATAGCCATACCTTGATTCACAAAAATTCCCCAAAATATCCAAGTAGCCCCTCTTGAATGGTCTACTAGGGATAGAAAAAGAACCCAGTTTACAAGAAGTAACCCTTACTGGTCTGCATGCATTACAAGCAGGACACCCCTTCACAAAACTCTCTATGGAAGACAACTTACTCTTCCAGACATACTTATTACGTATATCATGATATGTCTTCTCAATTCCCAAACTTGCAATGCACTATTTCCAAAACTACTGAATCAAGACTTTCGGGACTACAATCTGTGGCATATCCCCTGTATTCGCATTACTCGTAACCTATATTTAATTATCCTAACTAACAAATTACCCTCTAACTTCAGACCTGAAAAAGGCAACTTAGAACTATTCCTAATCAATTCACCTCTGAGGAATGCCTTTGCATCTACTAAGATCTCATCTTCCTCTTGTTTCTTCTCTACCAGACTAATACCCCAACCTATAGAATCACCAGTAATAAGCCAAACATGGTTACCCTCTGTATCATAAAAACTTCTACTAAGAGCATCAGCTACCATATTATGTCTGACTTCTATGTACTCAAGTTTTGCATTAAAATCCCTAATTTTCAAAAACCACCTAGCTCTCCTAGGAGAAAGATCAGACTTATTAAAAAGATCCAACAACAGCTTATTATCGGTAAGAACTTCCACTTTATTCCCCACTGACATCTTAAAATGAACCAAATTAGACACAACAGGAAAAGTCTCTTTATCTGCTGTGGCCATCAACCTTTCATTGCTGCCCCACATTCTGAACTTCCGACTATAAAAAGCTATGTGATGCAATTTACCACCAAATTTCTGCATAAGGCATGCCCTTGTTCCCTCCTGACTGGCATCTGCAGCATAAAACTCATTTTGATTCCCTACAAGAGCAACTGAATCAGCTCCATCGTTCCAGTCTTCAAAATCCAAAACATAAGTACTCTTCTGATATCTTCTGCTGAATCATTACAGTTCAACAATTCCACCCAAGTAACACCTGTACCTGATACTTTATTCACAGAAACTGTACTCACAAACCCTTTAAGCTTCTTGCTACCCTAAATTATACACACTTGTGTAGACATTTGTACACATTTTAACTGAACTTAACCAGACCAGTTATACCTGGTTCTAAAACCAAATCATCCAATAAAACACCTTTATATAAATTATTCTCCTGTCCATTAGACTCAGTATCACCTTGTGACTGGTTATTTACCACAGGTTCCATATTATCATGAACATTACCCATATTATCATCGATATCACTCATATTATCATCAATGTCACCCATAAAAGTATTCCCTTCCATTTCACTAGTAACCGCATACAGGACAACACCAGGAACCCCAACAGTAATATCTCCCGCCCAAGTATGTACGGAGACTTTGTTACGCCAGCAAGTGGAGTAACCCGAAAGAATTCTGTTCCATAAAAGCAACACCTTTAATCACCAAAATTGGTTCCCTAATTAACTGATTACCTAGCGTGAAAAAAACTGGTAGCCAAACCTAAAACATCCAACTTATGAGCCTGAACATCACATACCTTCTCTTTTGAAGGTTTCGACGGGTACTGGGAGAGCATCGACTGATAAAATTCAAAGTACAATAAACTGACAAAGGCCCTTGAATCAATAAAAACTAATACCTCAGAACAAGAAACGGTCCCCTTCACTACAGGCTTTGGCTCTGGAGCATCTTCCAAAAATGCTACATAACAAGAACAATTCATTATCCTTTTTCCTTTTGTTGAGTGGTCTTCCAAAAATTTTGCTGATCCCTAGATTATTATTATTATTATTATTATTATTATTATTATTATTATTATTATTATTATTA
>JANJGK010000020.1:46414573-46429573 GCA_039081455.1 Macrobrachium rosenbergii | reverse complement strand
TACTTAATTAGGAAGTGAGTCAGATAACAGCTCAACACCATCTAAAGGACAAATACCTCACTTCACGAAGAGTATGATGACAAAGGCCCCGATCACCGGGAAAATAATGATGAGGAGGTACTGATTCGGCATGAGGAAAGGTTTGTCTTTCTGCATTCGAGGAAATGGTGGAATTGTGGTGATCACATCCCTTAAATTTGGCACCGAAACAACTTGATGTTCCCCATGAAGATGCAGCATGAATATACGAATAGTAGAGTTGAAGACACTCTTGCCCAGAACTCTAAACCTCAGCATGACCAGTCTACACGCCACATCAAAGAGATGGGAGCCTCGTAGAAAAAACGTATCCGATGAATTATCGCACCTGATGGAGTCTTCACACCACCCACAGAACACCACGTTGAGAGTCTTCATAGAGGCCAACTTGTACCCATGTTGGAACGTTCGAAAGTCACAGTCAGAAGGAGTCTCGTTATGTACTAACATCTTCTCACATCCCAAATAGTGTTTATGAGCGTAAAGATACTAGCTGTCGAAAATATATCTATCATGAACTAAAACACATCCTGACTTATAGTTGACAGCCGAGGATTGAAACTTTTCCCCCAAAGGGTACATAGTCTCCTCACTATTCCATAGTATTACCGAATCATTGAACCCATTAGTGAGAGGTCGTATGATATAACTGTGACACAATTTCAAGTTACTAACTGGAATTTCCAGAAGTAACCCCCTATCAGACACACTCACTTTAAAATACCATAATATCAATACAAATTTTCCCCAGTAAAAATTACCTGAGAGCCATACAGATATGATGCATTCATTAAAGTCGATTCTAAAGACCTAAGAGCTAAAATAGCTCCAAATATTCGCCCCTTAGAGGCGGCAACCACTGCCTTAACCTGTATTTGAATTCCCAATAATACGGATTCCGCTTCTTTCCCAACATTCAACAAGACAGTTTGACAAGAAGAAAAAGCTATCGTAACATCTAAGTCTCCCCTCATCCTATCAACTGTGACCAATAACCCATTTAAAGATGTCCTTAATGTATCAAAACCCTCTCAGAATTTCTAATTACTATCTCGTAAGGTCATCAAAGTTTTACCCTGGCTAGCTAATTCTGCTGGTACCTGTTCAATTCTCACCAAATTAGAAATTGACATACTAGCAATCGATCCTACAACCATAACGGCTCCAAATAACAATGGCACAACCATCTTATTCCTTCTAGAAGAGACCTGAAATGTTGAAGAACCTAAATTTGGAAGCCATGCTAAAGTCTTCTTAATCCTATCCTGCACCCTAACAGCTGTAGCATTAAGTTCGGTTAGCCAACCCAACAACGAATCGGACAAATTTCGTCCAGTATTCATCTCACCCAATAAATTCCTAAGCAACTGAACTTTATTCTGGGATGCTTCAAGCTCAGTCCTTCCCAAACCTATATCCTCAGACTTTATACTCAAAGATGCTGCGTCAGATGACAACCACACACCATAGCCTTCCTCTATAATATTACCTGGGCCTAACCTCGCTGTGGAATTAGCCCATGCCATGACCCCTAAGTCATGAGCAGACAACACAAAAAAACAAAAAAAAGGGAAACCCATATGCCTATAAACTCTATGGTATTTTGCACATAATTTAATTAAGTATTGCAAAAAAAAAAAAAAACTGAACTCGGACAATTAAAGATTTGTATAACTGTACGGACCGATGCACTTCTCAGTTTAAAAAAAAACACCAATCAAACCCCTTTAAAACTCATAAAAAAGAAAGAGAAAAATGATCAGAAACAATAGTACATCACAGGAATTAACCCATAATATTTCCATTAACCTGTCTTTTTAATTTTTTATATGTGTCAACCAAGTCGCTCCCGTATTTTCATCCTGAATGACAAATTTATTCCCCTTCTTTAATTCTACAACCCTAAAAGGACCCTCAAATTTAGGACCTAGTATATAATTCAACTTATTCATAACATTTATTTTCATAAAACCTCTATCTCCCACAGCAACTTTAACTCTATCTGGTTTTGCATTGCCCCTGTCAACCATATCCTGAGTTTTCACTTCAAGATTCTTAGCAAGGCACACATATCTCTCTTTAGCAGTAGAGAACAGTGATTTCACTGTATCATCACCCGATGTAATAGGTAATAAATCAAACTCGCCCAGCACTGGGTTGCCATTGGGAGACATTCCAGTGGTATCACTAGCCATAGAATTGATGCTATGCTGCACCTGTGGAACATATCGATCCCAATTTACATCATTGCCCCTACCATAATTCTGAGAGCTTCAATTACCTTCCTCTTTGCCTGCTTACATAGGCCATTAGCTTCTGGTCTATGGGGAATAACAGTGACTTTCCAAATGCCCATTACATCCGCAAGACACTCTAACAAATTCCCTCCCACTATCTGTAATCAGCACCTCAGGAACCCCATAACGACAAATGTATCCATCGAAGAATGCAGCTGCCACCTCCTCTGCTGTTTTATGCTTCAAAGGAAAAATCTCTACAAACCTAGTTAATTCGTCAACAATCACAAACAGATGCCTATAACCATAACTAGATTCACGGAAACTGCATAACAGGTCCATATGGACCCTAGAAAACGGTCTACTGGGAACAGGAAATGAACCTAAGTTACAAGAAACGACCCTCGATGGCTTACATGCATTACAATTCTTTTGGATCCAAAAGAATTGTCCCCGTATATTCTGATGCATCTTCTCAATACCCAAATGGGGACTGCCAGACCTACAGTGAATAGTATCCAGAACCGTAGGTACTAAACTTCTAGGAACAACTATTTGTGTCGTATCACCCTTATTCTCACTATTTCTCATTCTGTATCTAATCTCCCTAACTAACAAATTACCCTCTAATTCAAGACCGGCAAAAGGCAACTTATAACCCTTCCTAACTAATTCCCCCTCTAAGAAACACTTTTGTGTCTGCCAAAATCTCATCCTCATCCTGTTTAGATTCTACTAAACTAATATCCCAGTCTATGCAATCTCCAGATACACAACATACATGAGGACCATCAGCATCATGAAAACTTTTACTAAGGGCGTCCACTACAACACTATGTCTGCCCTCTATATATCTAAGCTTGGCATCAAAATCCCTGATTGTCAGATGCCGCCTAGCTCTTAACATCTTAAAATGAACCAAACTAGACACCACAGCAAAGGCCTCTTTGTCCACTAGCAACCATCTGTTCATCACTACCCCATGTCTTAAACTCCCTACTGTGGAAGGCAATTGGATGGAGTCTTACATCAAGCTTCAGCATAAGGCAGTCCCCTATACCATCGTGACTGGCATTTGTCAACAACCCAAAAGAACGTTCAAAATCAGGAAATTTCAACACTGGGGGATTAACTAAAGAATCATTAATATTATGAAAGGCTGATTGCTGCCCATCACCCTATACAAACTGCACATCATCCCTCAGGACATCTGTTAAAGGAGATGCTAGAATAGAAAAACATTTCACAAACCTAAGAAAAATTCAGCCATGGCCAAGAAAGACCAGATCTATTTCTTATTCTTGGGAGTAGAAAAATCTACAATTGCCCTAACTTTATCATCATTCGCTTTAACACCCCCTCAGAAATGACATGACCCAAATATACTATCTGCTTCTTCAGAAAATTACACTTAGCTAATTTTATCTTCAAACCTGCTAACTTAAGCCTCCTAAAAACTCCCCTAAGAACCTCTAAATGTTCCTCTACAGAATCAGCGGCAACTAAGATATTGTCAATATACACGAAAATGGACTTCCCTAGCAAGCCATACAAAACTGTATTCATTAGTCTCATAAATGTCATAGGACTACCTAATAAACCAAACGGCATCCACATGAGCTCATAATGTCCCTTCGGCAAAGAAAACACCATATACTTGCAACTCTTCTCACTAAGCGTTATTTGCAAGTACCCCTACAGCAGATAAACAGAAGAATAAATATTATTATCCCTAATCTCAACAAATAAATTTGGCAAACATCCCACAGGGTAACGATCAGGAATGCTTTTCTCGTTCAACTTTCTAAGGTCCACACAAACACAGACTGAACCATCCTTCTTAGGCACTGCTAATAAAGGAAAATTAAAAGGTGTGGAACTGGGCCTAATAATGCCTTCCTCCTCCCACTTATTAACCTCTTGCTCTATCTGTTCTCTGGTCTTAAAAGGAATCCTGTATGAAGGGGCAAAAATAGGCTTAGCCCTATCATCTAAATGAACATTGGGTTCTAACACATTTATTAACCCTAACTTATCCCCTTCAATTGCGACTATGCCCGCAAACTCAGGTAGAACATGTTCCACCCCTCAATATATTCTTTAAAATCAGCATTGGCTTAATGATCCCTAAAAACATGCCTCCTATCCTGTAAATCTGCTTATGAAAATTCACACATGTCCCCAACAATAGTAACTGAATTATCTTCATCAACCCAGTCAACAATCCATTATCATCATCCACTCTACTTATATGCATTTCCTCATAAGGCACCAAAGCACCAGGTACTCCAACAGTTATACCACATATCCCTGTATGGACCAAGATTTTGTGTTGCCGACACGTTGGGTGACCCAGTAACAATGTATTCCCCAAAGCAGCCTCTCATATAACCAAAAATGGTTCTGTAACAGTTCTACCCCCAAAAGATAAACACACATCTATGTAGCCCAAAACCCATAATCTATTTGCTTACACATTGCATGCTGTCTCTTTAGTAGGCCTGGAACAACTCATAATTCATCAAATTAATGGAGGTGCCTATATCTATAAAGATATTCACATCAACTCCATACACAGACCTTTTCACTACTGGCTTCAGCTCTGAGGGCTCACCCAGAGGTCCTGTATCACAATCAACAACCACATTTATCTCTTTCCCTTCTGCTGTTTGGTCCTCCAAAACTTCTGTCGGCCGCTAGAGGCTCCCATAAAACCCCCTCTAGGAGTTCTACTACCTGCCAGACCAGCGCTCTGAGGGGTGTTTCTGGACTTCTTCTACTTAAGAAGCGGGCAAAACCGCCAACTGATATGCAGACTTGCAAGTGCCACAATATTTTACCCTACAAAATTTCTTAGTATGGCCCTACCTATTACAATAATAACAATGCCCCAGACATCCTGAACTCATAGAAATCTTATCATCCTCTGTCTTGGCACATAACCTCATAATTGTGGAATCAGAATTACTCTGTGTATGATGCTTCAGAATACCCCCAGAAGATTTTGGCATCTCATCCAAAAAGGAGCTATCTGCTGTGGGGCATTTCTTCATATGCTTGCGAATTTGAAAGAAGAGTAAAGTTTCATCTGAACCCCTTCCTATTTCCGTGTCAAAACTATTTATGATGGCACCAGGAACGTCATTCAGAATCCATGCATATTGCAATAGTTTCTCAAGATTCTCTATCGCAATAGAATCTTTATTTACCCAGCCAGAATTTCTCAACTTCTTCGAAAAATCCTTTGCATCATCAAAACATTTGGCACTAAACGTGACTGGCGAATCATGGCCTTTACAGACCTTGAAAAGAGATCTGAGGTCTCAAACTGTGTCACCGGCCCCAGCTGTTCCATATGACACTCTCCAAAAATCCTTAAGATTTTCCCAGTCCTACACTTCAAAAAGTGATGACTCCGGCAACGCTGCCCGATAGCCCTTTTATCTAAACTAAGGAAGCCTTTTGAGTCATTGAAAGTTTCTACCCCATCTGTTATTTTCTTAGCAACTAAAATATTCAACACCCCCTCTATAAAAATTTTGAGGAGAACTGGAAGACCGCCATCAACCAGCCCTGGAAAAGGCTGAACTCCTTTGTTTACAGATGTAAATTTTCGCAACATTGTCACCTTTTCCTTATCTTTGTTAGCTCCCATCATAGTATCCGAACAGATAACCCTCCAAGTTCCAAGTACTCGACCTGATCTCAACTTCATATAACTCCCCAAAGGTAGAAACAGAAAGGAAAAAAATAATATAAAAAAAATTACAAATTCAGTAAACCCCCAACACTAATGCAAATACGAACCATTTAATCAATTTCTATATGTTAAGTGCAAACAATGAAGTAACCCTAACCGCAGGTGCGGACAATTAAGAAAAAGAAAAATTCTAAACGCCATCATGAACGATAACCAGAAATTTTCTCGAACACTCAAAATACCTCAGTTCACCCAGAAAGAAAATGGGCTCGCAGAGAGAATGGGATAACAGCGTCAAACAAACCCCAAACTATAATGAGAAAGCGCTCTCTATGACGTCATAAGATTGTCTCCGTTCCCCAATGAAAGTTCCACCCACCATTTTCTTGACATAATCACAAAGCAACAGAACTCTCCCTTAATTAGCCCTAATACAAATAACTAACAAGAAAAAAAACACATTAACACGCACATACCCCTTCACACTACAATAGCAACACAATACATATTTAACCTGAAAGATAAACACAATTCTTGATCTTTCAATTGCAATCACTCAACACTTGCAACACAAGTTCCCAACGCCACTGAGTCGATGAACAGTGCATGCTCGCTTCACTGCAAAAACTCCCTCAATCAGTAAAGAGGTACATATAACAACCAAAAGGCACACCTTAATTCCTATGAATCTCAATTTCCTCGTAGGATAATCCTCTTCGGAGTATACCTAAACACTATAATATACCCAAGTGTAGTTCCTGCTTGCCACCAAAATCAGTTACACAGTCGAGAGTAAATCTCTTTGCTTACCTTTTGCTAATAATTCGAGAAGTCCCATATATTGGTAGCTTGATAGTGACCACATCAAAATGGCTACTGGCAACGTACATCTGTACATACACACACGTATTCTCTCTCTCTCTCTCTCTCTCTCTCTCTCTCTCTCTCTCTCTCTCTCTCTCTCTCTCTTTCAGGTCTACAGCAAAACAAGCCTTACGCAAAATAATTTATTTGACAATAATCTAACATAACTGGATTGCAAGAAACAAGAGATGAAATGAAATGGAACATAATGTTTGCCAATTGATGGAACATATTAAAGTTCACCATATTCAACTAATTATTCTCTCTAAGTAGTTTTCCCACAATAGGTCACAATAAGTCAAAGTCCAGTACATCTTAACCTCTTCCTCAGCGAAACATCTGAATAAGTCAAATAAAAGCCTTGTTAAACACATGCGTAAAAATAAAGATATGGGAATTCCTCCCAAGTTACTTATAAAGTACACTCAATGTAAAAAATGCTTGAAACAAGTGAGATATATGTTAAATGAAAAGAACATTCTACAGTTTGGAAAATCTAAAACATTTCCTACCTCCAAATAGCAATGTTCACAGTCTTAATCGACAGGTCTCGAACCACAGTCTTCACCAAAGACTTCTATTAATATTCAGTGTTGATCTTCGAATGACAATTTGTTTGACAGCTAATCCCTTCACACTCTGGGGCTCCACCCAAAAAACAATACACATAAGAACAAATTTTCCGGAACCTGGACATTTCCGGCAAACAAACTCACAGAGTCTTGTCGCTAGGCAGGGATGTTCTCACATCTCAAGAACATCTGATGCACCTGACACATATACAGTTTCCCTAATCAGGATGCATGCCAGACACCAGCTAAACATTCTCTCAAGGTTCTTCCCAATTCCTTTACCCACACTTATTAATGAAACATCTACTGTGCACTGTAATTCATAAAATATCTGTGACCTATGAGATTTCATTATATATATATATATATATATATATATATATATATATATATATATATATATATATATATATATATATATATATATATATATATATAATACATTACATAAAGGCCCATAAGCACACCAGAAAACATTCATGGATACATTTTATTGCGACGTTTCAAAGCTCCGGGCCTTATTTTCAAAGTAAAGAAGTACACAAAATTGAAAGCTCATGAAAACAGAAAAATGTACTCCAAGTCAATTTTAAGAAGTAAAGGTAAAAATTATTTATATATTAAGACTAAGTTAAAATTATGTGCACAATAAGTAGTACACTTGTACAAAATGGATCAACTATAAGGTATGCTGAGAAAAGACTGACAAGGAAAAGGAGGTCGATGTATGGGATTGGCTCAAGAGAGTTGTAGAGGAGTGGAGGCATACTGCTTTGTTTAAAGGGGAACAAGCTGCTTTATGAACAACTCAGTAATGGCCAAAAGTTGTTGGTTAAGTCCTACCTAAAATCTTACAGTCCTTATATTGAATTTTATATTTGCACTTGCTGGTATATAATCTGATGTTAGAGAACTCCAGAGACGAGAGTTTGATGCCTGACCAAATTGGCAGCCAAAATGCATCTATGAAGGTTTGGTGTGTTTCCCTGCCTTCTTGTCTTCATATGATGCTGTGAGCAACTACCTCCACGTCCTTTTGCTTCCCGGGGCTGTTCTCCGGCCTGCCCTGGTTCATCTTCAGAAGGAGCTGCCTCTCCGAATTCTGTTTGTGCTTCTCTTTACACTGCGCCTGAAATTCTGTAGATGTCAGAATTTTCCCACTTTCGCCTTCAATAAACGTGGACCCACCTTTAGATCCCTTTGCCGCTCCTTTGAGAAAAATACCAAGAAACTTCTTAAAGCTGGGTGTGACCGGAATTTCTTCAGTGTTGTGTTCTTAATCATGTCACTTTAATTTTGTCAACTTTAAACTGTATAAATCGTCACTATGTTAAACATTTATATTCCGAGGCTATCTCTCCCTTGCTTGATACGGAAATTTCCTTTAAACAAAAACCATTAAAAAGCTTTCGGTTACAAATAATAATTTATTACATTAGTGTTACCAACTGATTATCATACTATGGACTGGTATGTTTTCAAATATATATTTAACCACACCATTAAAGTATATATTTAGAAAGTCAAAGCAACACATGAGAAGAATCTCCATAAAATTGTTATTACCATTCGAAGACTCCAAATCACCAATAGGACTTGTTTGAACATTTCCAATTATTCTTTAACTAAACGTTGAGAGGTTTCTCTTCTTTTGATTAGAATTTGTTCGCCCTGTTTTAAACCTTCATATAACCATTTTTATTGTTGTTTAGAATTCGAGTTTTCCAGATTGATGAATCTTAATTTGAATCATGACGTGTCCTCCTTACGACAACAAATCCAGACCTCAGCGCACAGAACTTTTTCTAACAACCAATTGGTTTCCCTTCTTCAAAAACTTTATTCACTAGTCTTTAGCCAAAAATAGCATTATCGTTACTCGTCCGGTTAAAGCAAGTTTGGTTATTCTTAATAAAAAATATTATATTGCTATGGCCAAAGCATTTATGATGACAATACTGAATTTAAAAAGTTTCGTTCTCCCGGCTGTTCCACCTTGTTCAAGATAGAGGACCATGTCAACTTAAGAGTCCGCGACAAAATAACTACTGACACTCATCAATCTTTATATAACACAGGTTCTTCCTGGGTACTCATGTAGGACTTTCCGAAAATCCATAAAGACAATCCCCTTATTTGCCTTACCCTGGCCTCATATAATGAAGTTAATATTATTATAAAATGGCTAGGTTCCTGGTTCCGTTGCTTGTCCCCTGGCTGAAAACGATGATAGTCTTAAAAAATACTTACACTTTAGAAATGCTATTTTACTTCAAGACTTTGATCTGAACTATGGTAAGTTTCGATGTTTTCGATGAAACTCTTTTTACTAATGTACCTGTTAACCAAGCCATTCAAATGATCCAAGATAAGCTTTTTTTCTAATAATGGCACTGTTTCTAAATAAATCTGATTTTAAGAAATTATTAGGTTTACCAGTGCTGGATACTGTTTCTCTTTAATGGATATGCTTACACTCAAATCGATGGTATGAGCATGAATTCTCCGCTAGTTCCTATATTTGTTGCAGGCATTATTGTGTGCTCGCACACACCACAAACATATATATGTATATATATATATATATATATATATATATATATATATATATATATATATATATATATATATATATATATATATATATATATATATATATATATATATATAATAAATATATATATATATATATATATATATATATATATATATATATATATATATATATATATATATATATATATATATATATATATATATATATATATATATATATATATGGGTGTGTGTGTGTGTGTGTGTGTATATATGTAAAGGCTCGCGAAGGTGACCTTTGAAAAGTTGGGTCAGCTATTCGCGGGGTCCATTTTCACTACACGCAGCAGATAGGAAACTGCTGAAACATTCGCATACCACAAGGGTCGAAGAAACCACCTTGGTGACAAGACACGGGCTGGAAAATGCGTTTTCAGCAAAGAACGCTCTAGAAGCTGAACCAGTTACAAAATCCGGTTTTTGAAGGATGCTTCTTAATAATGTATGGTGTGTACGTGTACTTCGTGACGCCTCGAAGTACAGAGGCGTGTCTTGCCGAACTTTGACCTCGAATGATGTCATACAAAAGTACGTTCGTTCGTGCGTTACATAATGAATATAATGGGAGGAACCGTTGTTCGAATTGGACTTGTGAGATCCGATTCATGTGTGTCTGAAGATGTGAGTGATTTTTCACATGGAGACTGTCCCAGAGGACTTGTGGAGTGAGTAAGAATTCATATACGTTTTTAGACTTTGTTTTTCAGAACTGTGAACACACGGTATCTCCTGTGACAGTGGAAGGTGTATTTCTGCAATTTTTACATTTTATGATTTTTAATGTGACGTTTCTTTTTTCACAGGTATTTCTGTTCCACTCCGTTCCTATTCCTTTCCCTCTCTCCCTCCTACAAGGATGAGAGTGGTATGACATTTGAGATGACCTGTTTTAATTGATTGACGTGTTCATGTTTTGACAGATGAGTTATTTTCTGTAATTGGGGGTTTATGATTTAGGAGCACTATTTCCTTAGAAAATTTTCTGATAGTTATGTGAAACATTGGATTTCATTCTTCGTAATTTTTAAGAAGTTATTTTTCGTTGATTTTGTCAATAAAGGGTTTTAGTTTTGTACTTAGTATCTCATTCCAGTAGTCCTTAGATTTTAGTTAGGGAAAGATATAACTTACGATGCCGGCTCACGTTACTGCTATCACACAATGTCTCGGGATAAGCGAGATCAAACCTCTGTTCATAAAACAGAGACTTAAATCAAGTATAGGCTCAGAAATGGCCGTTACAGTTTTTGGTGGCAGCGTAAAAGGTAGCGTAAAAGGTAGCGGTAAAAGGTAGCGTAAAAGGCAGCGTAAAAGGTAGCGTATAAGGTAGTTAGGGCAGTTAGAGGGTGTTAAATAATTAGGCATGTATACGTTTCCGAAGAGACATAAATTAGTATTGGCATCTCAGAATAGGATTTTGTGGGAGTCAGCAGTTGCTGGGGGCGAGCTGCGAGCTTCTCTCTCGCTAGCTAGTGTTCGTGAAGAGTGTTTTGGGTTGGGGGTAAAAACAGTGATGTTGTGCAATAATTGCGATATTAAGACCGCTATGAGTGTGTTAAAACACGTGAAGACGCGCGAGTGTTTTTTTGTTTCAATCTCTTCGCTTGATGGAAATTCGTGCGCTGCTAACGTAAGTGTTGTGATGTTATCTTTTTCTTTTTTTTTTTAGTTGGGTTGATGTGAAATTGTCCTTTTCGTTGTGTTGTAACTGGTGATAGGGACAACTGTGTGTTTTTTGTCGTTGAGTTTTGACTAATGTTTCGGTTGCAACGAGTGTGTTACGTCATCACCACGGTGACATAGTAATTGCGTCACGAGTTTGGGCGGAGCGTCGTACTTGCTTTGCCACGTCTAGTGAAGCACTGAGCGTACTATGGTGTGTTGTATTTTCTTTTTTTTTTATAGCAATCTGCGGTACGCATCGGCGTGTATTATGTAAGGGTGATATTTGGTTGTTGGGTTATTTCTGGGAACTTTAATATTTGGGTAGTATCCTACGTGATATTTATGAGTTGCGGGGTGCAAAACAGTTTTTGCACAAGTGTATATGCACTTCTTGGTTTTGTAGTCACACGTGTATGTGCGTGTGGGTATGTGTGTGTGTGAGTATGTGGGCAGAGCGCTTGCCTTTGCTTGAGTGACACTTTCCGTTTGGACAAAGGGAAGTGTTGATCCAGCAGGTTTTGCCGTTGGAGACAGAGCGAGCCCCGAGGTTTGGTGTTAGCATTTTTTCTGTAAGCGTCATCAGGCCTTCGATGCATTGTAAGAGGGTGGGAAATGAATTTCTCTTTCTCTCCCTTTCTGTGCCTGAGAAGCGCTTCCCCGTGTCTTTTTTTTGTGGCCTTTTATAGCTTGGCCTTGGGAGAAGTGAACTTGACCTTTTTTCTTTTTTTTTGACTGACTAAAGAGGGAGTCAGAGTGAATGATGAGAAAGTTAAAGCCAATGTGAGTTTTCCAGTTCCCAAAACCAGGAAACAGATTCGTTCGTTCCTAGGTATGTCAGGTTTCTTTCGCCGTTTTGTGCGGAATTTTTCTACAATAGCGTCTCCATTGACAGATTTGTTACGAGAAGACGTTAAGTTTGTTTGGTGTGATAGTCAACAATTAGCTTTTGAGAAGCTTAAGAACGCTTTGGTGAACCCACCTGTTTTGAAGTTTCCAGATTTTAGTCAACCGTTCACCTTAGTGACTGACGCGAGTCAGGAAGGTATAGGTGCGTGTTTGATGCAGAAATTTGAGGGGAAATTACACCCAATTGCTTTTTATAGCAGAAAGTTCAAAACGCGTGGTAGTAACGAAAGGCTGATGTCAGTTGTGGACAAGGAGGCTTTTGCAGTCGTCTCTAGCCTTGTTCATTTTAAGATGTTGTTGTTGGGAAATAAAGTTGAGATTTTTACAGATCATCAACCGTTGTTAGAGCTTTTTAATAAGCCAGATTTGTCGCCCAAGAGAGCACGTTGGTTCCTAACATTGAGAGATTTTGATGCAAACCTCAAATACATTGAAGGTAAGCATAATGTGGTTGCAGATGCATTGAGCAGACATTTTCCGGTCGAGGATGAGGGAATACACACCGAATCCTGTGTGGGAGAAGAGAGTAAATATTTGGTGTCTAATGTCTCTGATACTAGTAGTCTTATTTGGTTCAGTGTTAATATGGTATAGGGAATAGACGAGTTACTTTTTTATATGACTGTCGATATGACCGACTCACGGAAAGTACCACTCCCTCGAAATGGAGAGGTTGGAATAGCTTCACCGTCCTCAACATATGAGAAAGCTGTCAACGTTACTTCTGCACTTTGGAGAGATGTCGGGCAGGATGTCTTCATGTTGCCGTACTTTCGAGGAGACGTTGGGTTGGCGCAAAAAGGATTTGTGAGCCATTCATTTTCGTCGGATCGCTGGGAGACGCAAGAATACATTCAGCTTGGACTGGTGCAGTCGCAGGCTTTTCAGCGTGAGGCAGTACCAGGAGTGAAATTGTCTAGATTAATGCGTTTCTTGAATGAACTGGTTGTGCTATAATATCTGTGTTATAAGATATATATAAGTTTTGCACCTAGACATTTTGAGGTGGGGTCCACCTCAGGTGCGTGGACCGAGCAATCTGTAAAGGCTCGCGAAGGTGACCTTTGAAAAGTTGGGTCAGCTATTCGCGGGGTCCATTTTCACTACACGCAGCAGATAGGAAACTGCTGAAACATTCGCATACCACAAGGGTCGAAGAAACCACCTTGGTGACAAGACACGGGCTGGAAAATGCGTTTTCAGCAAAGAACGCTCTAGAAGCTGAACCAGTTACAAAATCCGGTTTTTGAAGGATGCTTCTTAATAATGTATGGTGTGTACGTGTACTTCGTGACGCCTCGAAGTACAGAGGCGTGTCTTGCCGAACTTTGACCTCGAATGATGTCATACAAAAGTACGTTCGTTCGTGCGTTACATAATGAATATAATGGGAGGAACCGTTGTTCGAATTGGACTTGTGAGATCCGATTCATGTGAGTGATTTTTCACATGGAGACTGTCCCAGAGGACTTGTGGAGTGAGTAAGAATTCAATTACGTTTTTAGACTTTGTTTTTCAGAACTGTGAACACACGGTATCTCCTGTGACAGTGGAAGATGTATTTCTGCAATTTTTACATTTTATGATTTTTAATGTGACGTTTCTTTTTTCAAAGGTATTTCTGTTCCACTCCGTTCCTATTCCTTTCCCTCTCTCCCTCCTACAAGGATGAGAGTGGTATGACATTTGAGATGACCTGTTTTAATTGATTGATGTGTTCATGTTTTGACAGATGAGTTATTTTCTGTAATTGGGGGTTTATGATTTTGGAGCACTATTTCCTTAGAAGATTTTCTGATAGTTATGTGAAACATTGGATTTCATTCTTCGTAATTTTTAAGAAGTTATTTTTCGTTGATTTTGTCAATAAAGGGTTTTAGTTTTGTACTTAGTATCTCATTCCAGTAGTCCTTAGATTTTAGTTAGGGAAAGATAAAACTTACGATGCCGGCTCACGTTACTGCTATCACACAATGTCTCAGGATAAGCGAGATCAAACCTCTGTTCATAAAACAGAGACTTAAATCAAGTATAGGCTCAGAAATGGCCGTTACATATATATATATTATATATATATATATATATATATATATATATATATATAAATTTATATATATATATATATATATATATATATATATTATATATATATTATATATATATATTACTATATATATATATATATATATAATATATATATATATATATAATATATTATATATATAATATATATATATATATATATTTATATATATATATATATATATTGTAATGAACTGCAGCTGATTCATCAGGTTCTTTAAATAACAAAATATCGGGACTGTAATGACTGGCAGAAATTGAGGTAGACAGAGGAGGAAGGAGCTGAACAAAACAAAAAAAAGGTGACCTTAAACTAATTTATTACAACAAAGTTATATAC